>PVHT020000005.1:0-141672 GCA_004024745.2 Catagonus wagneri
GCTCACCCCTGCACACGCTCACCCCTGCACAGTCACCCCTGCACACGCTCACCCCTGCACATGCTCACTCCTGCACACGCTTACACCTGCACACTCACACCCTGAGCCCAGCCCACAGAAGGTACTCACCCACACTCCTAAAATGAGCAGACAGAACAGTCACCTTGTCTCAAGGCTGCTGTCACTTGGAGCCTCTAGCCAGGATGCACCCGTGATGACCCACCTGGGATTTCCGTGGCTCAGGGGCTGCCAGGCGGTCCTGGAGGATGCAAGCTGGTGCTCGATGCCATGGACAGCCCCCGCCACTGCAGAGGGGTCAGCTGCCCTCCACACACACAGGCTGTTGGCATCGGGGCCTTGGCTGCCCGCCCAGTGCCAACCCAGGCTCGCTTGAGTGCCTGGCTTGCTTGGCCAGATGTCCAGTAGGCTTTGGACAGAGCCATCCGGCCTGGGGCAGGGCCTGTGGTCTGTCAGAGTCTCCCCCCAACCCTCTCCCCCAGGACAAGGTCACTGCACACTAAGCCATGGAGATGGGACGGAAAGGCTGGCCTCTTGGACCAGCAAACAGGACACGTCAGCCTGGACCCTCGGCCAGCACCACGGGCTCTGCCGGGGTGGCGCTGACTGGCCCCTGTGCCAGCAAACACGGCTCCACCCCCAGCGCTGCTGAAGGCAGGGCGTCTCTGGCTGCGGAGCCAAGACCCGGGGCGGTCCCAAGGGCGCATCTGAGCTGTGGGACCGTCAGCAGGTCAGCGACCCTTGCAGAGCCCAGGGGTCCTCACTGGCCAAGTGAGCAGGTAAGGCTCTCACCTCGTGCGGCTGCTGGGGGCCGGGTGGAGGCCACACTCTAAACCAGCAGCCAGCGCAGAGCAGCATCTGGAAGTGGCCCCGCTTAGCCGCACCCCCTTCCTTAGATGCCTGCCGGCCCTCCCTGCTGGGCGAGCTCAGCATCCCAGCTTGGAAATACTGAGCCCGTCCCCTCCTGGCAGCCCCGCTCAGAGACAAGGTCCATTTAGGCCAAAGCATCTTTGTCCCCCAAGGACATCTGTAATATCTGGGGACACTTTGGGTTGCCATGATGGGGGCGGCAGGTGCCACTGGCATCTAATGGGTAGGGGCCTCCTGTAGGGCACAGGACAGGCTTCCTACCCCCCACAACATAGAATTATCTATTCCCAGATGTCAGAAGGCTGAGATTAACACACCACAATTTAGGTTAACAGGGTTTTCTCTTAAATTGCAAATATTTCTGGCAAGTTAGCCATTCACACCTTACTATGAAATACTGCCAACAAACAGATTTTCTCTCAAAAGCTCTCAAGAATACCCAAGCTAAGGGATGAGAACTTTCATGGGCAAGGATGTTGGGAAGGAGAGCAAAGCCTCCCCCAGGACGGGTTGGGGCAGACAAGCGTCTGTGTGAGGAGCATGCTTGCCAAGTGGCAAAATGCACACAGCTCATCATCTAAGTTCAACAAAGCAACCCTAGCTTTTTCATGTTACTGTTTTCTGGGCCGATGACAGAACCTACATTTACAGCATCACGGAGCAGTGCAGTCTCAGCTTCTGTCCACAGCTCAGCAGCTTCACTTATGCGTGGACAGGGAGCAGAGGCTCTGCCCCCGGGTCCCTCAGCCTGTTCTGGGGGCACAATTACAGTAAACACATCACAGCGCTGTTACTAAAGTTCGCAAAGCATTTAGAACAGTGCCTGGCATGAGTAAGCGTTATATAAGCTTTAAAGTAAAAATAAATGAATCGATTCCAGGGCTGGCTCTGGAATCTCACATTTCCGGCCTGTCCCACCCTCCTCGACCCTGGGGACGAGGACCCTGGCGTCGGGAGATGCAGTAAAGAGAAGGATGCAAGGACACCGGAGACCCCCTAGCGTCCCAAGAGCCCCACCCCATCCCAGGAGGACAGCTGCCCCTCTGTGAGCCGGGACACAGGGAAGGCCACCCAGCCCAGACCCCGGCCCTAGGGTGTGTGGAACACCCGCAGTCCTGCCCACTCCGAGGGCAGGAGGTTTGGTCAGAGAGCGGAAATTTTACAAACCCCACTGTGGGATTCAATTTGGGATTTGATTTGGGAGCTTGGCCCCGCCCCTCCCCTCCCTCACAGTCCTCCAAGCCCCCACCGGCTCAGCTTTGCCCCTCACCCCCCACTTTCTAGGCAGCTGCGCTCCGGACCCCAGGACCCCCGCCTGCTCCATAGGCCCAGCCTCCAGCGGCAGCTGGCATGGTCCTGGTCCCCAAGGTGGGCTCTCTGGGCCTGGGAGCTGGCCCACTGGCGCTCATGGCTGGCACAACCTGGGCCCACGGCCCCTGTGCCCTCAGAGCCACCAGCATTCCTGACAACGTGGCTTTCGGGAGCTGGGACCACGTCACCTAGCATCTTCAGAGAGCCGGCCCAGAGCGTGGCCTGGTCTCTGCCCCGCTGCCCCGCCCACTCCGCCCGGGGTGGACACAAAACAGGCAGGGCCTGGGTGCTCTCTCACCTCCTCTGGTCTTGGCGCCCCCCCGCCCCCACCTCAGGCCCGTGGTCCGAGCCCCTGGCGCCCCTGGCGCGGGGCGCATGGGACCTCCGTGCTGGCAGCGATCTCGGCTGGGCTCAGCCCGCGTGCCCACGCCTGAGCTGCTCGTCCCGGCGCGGTCACGGGAGCTCGGCTCCTCCCCAGCCAGCCCCGCGGGGGGGACACCAGTAGTGAAGCCGGGAGAGGAGGCCGCCCCTGGGACCCCAGGCTCCCTTCCTCCCCCACCCGCCCGGCGGAGTCTCGGATGGGTGGCTGCAGGACCGAGCGGGAAAGCTGCCCGGAGCTGCCCGTGCCCAGCCGCCCACAGGCGTCCCCAGTGGCTCAGCCCTGACTCCAGGCAGCCAGCCAGCAGCGCGGGCAGAGCTCATGGGCCCGCGCACACGCACACACGCACACACACACACACACGCCTGCACACACCCGTGCAGGCAAAGCATGCTCAAGGGACACGCGTGTACACACATGCACGCACAACTGCACACACCCACTACCCGCTCCCTAGGGCTCCGGGACCCCCCACCACGTCCTCCCCACACCCCACACGGCCACAGGCACACGTGCCCAGTTCCACGCGGAGGTCACACAGGCACACACGGCTGGGTGCACACGGCAGAGCAGGCCTGTCATCTGACACGCCCGCAGCCGCACGCGGAGACACCGAGGAGGAGACCGGCCACAGCGCCCCACAAGGACGGTCAGTCTGTGGAGAAAGCCTGGGAGGAGGCCGCTCTTCAGACACAGGACGGTCACCACCAGGGTCACCTGGCCCCAGGGAGAGAGAAGGATGAGGCGGGGAAGGGCTCTGGGAGGCAGATCCGGTTTGGCCAGCTCAGCAGGACCCCGCAGCCCCAAGGACTCATGAATTGTTCAGAGGCGCCCAAAGTGCAGATTGAAGCCGCCAGCGCAGCAGGCAGATCTCGCTTTAAACGATTCCCCAGCCCAGCAGAGGGCGGGAGACCCGGTCCCAGGCCCCAGTCCCAGGGACCACTCGCGGAGCCAGGCCTCAGGCACCAGCCCTGTGGCCAGCAGGGAGGTGGCCCCCTGGGCCCACATGTCCTGCGTATCAGCCCCGGCATCCGAACCGCGTGGGAGAGCCCGTCTGGGTGTCCCACAAAGGGCCCGGGCCCTGAGGCCGCACCCCGGCCGGCGCTCCAGGGCTGGGTCGGCCACCTGCCGCCTCTCAAGCCGACGCCCCGCCCCCAGGCCCATGGACTCCGCCCCCCGCCCTGCGGTGGGAAAGGGCCCACCCCCTGTCGGACCCAAGGAGGCCCCCACTGTCCTCACCGTGCCCCTCAGCCCGGGCTCCGGCGGCCGCGCCTGGAGCTGGACGGCGGCGGAGGCGCGGGGAGGCCACCGCGCGGCGCCTGCGCCCGCGAGCACCCGACCGCGGCGGCTCCGCCACCCACCACCTGTCCGTCCGCGCGGCGGGTGGAGCCGGGCGAGAACCTGCATCCTGGCCGCCCGCACTGCCCAGATCAGAGGTTCCCCAAGCTAGGTGCAGGCACCCCGGGGTCCCAGAACCCTCCAGAAGGCCTTCAAGGTCAAAACTGTTTCACAGTAGCTCCGACGCCTCGGCTTTGTCCCGCCCCTTCGCCCTGGTACAGAGGGGTTCCCCGAGCCGCGCGCTGTGTGACAGCCGTGCTGGCTGCTCTGGTGTCCTAGATACGTCCGCGTTCATTTCCAGGGCACTGAAGTCCGTGGCTGCGACCTCCGTGGCGTTTGACTTGGTGAGGGTTTGAGGACCGCCGCCCGGAGCGGGACGAGGGGCTTTGCCTTCCCGCCCAGCGCTCCCTCCCCAGAGGGCCATGTTTCCCGCTGCAGGCCCGCGGCGTGGCCGTGCCCGCCGTCCCTCTGCAGCCCCTCCCGCCGAGCGCGGTCGGCTCCCGGGACAGCCCGGAGACCCAGCCCCCGCCCGCCGCACCGCCAGCTCCGCCGGTGCCGATCCGGGCGAGCGCGCAGCGAGGCCCGCGGGAAGCTCCCGGGAAGAGGGCCGCACGTGCTGCCCCCGCGCGGACACCGGGGCTACTGCATGTCCCCGTCACTAGGTCCCCACGTCTCCTCCCTCACCTCCCGCACCCCGCCCTGAGCGGGGCACCTGAAGGGCGCGGGGGCCCCGCCAGGCGTCGGAAGAGGAGCGTGTGCCTTCCTGGGCCCGCCTTTATCACTCCGCCCCGGGCGGAGGCCTGAGGGGCTGAGGTTCTCCGAGAGCCCCACCCTCCGCTTCGAGAGCCCCACCCTCCGCCTCGGCGGGGACCCGGTCTTCCAGCCTCAGGCTCTCAGGGCAGCAGGGAAGTGCCCCCACCTCTGCTCACGCCGCCTGAGAGTCCTCCAGGCTAAGAGCTCTGCGCCCCTCCCCGCCCCAGAAACGCCCCCTGGGGGATGGGCAGTGCGGCCCCAGTGCACCCCTCCTGCGGTCAGGGCAGGCCGACACCCCCTGCACCCCACGTCGGGAAGACCAGCGAGAGGTGTCCCCCGGGGACCAGGCCGAGGCCTTCCTTTGACCCCAGCGGAGGGTAGGGTCACTCTGCCTGTCTCAGGCTGGCGGGTTTCTCCGGCTTGACCCCAGTTCCAACTGGGCCCAGAGCGTAAGGACAGCTTCCGGGAGCAGACAGTCTGCAGGGACACACCACCAGGTCCCTCCCGCCAGCGGTGGTGGCCTCGGAGGCCCGGGAAGGCCAGGGCTCAGGAGAGCGTGGCAGGCACCCTGCTTCCTTGGGTGGGGTCTCCAGGGAAAACACACCACCCAGTGTAAGTCTCGGGTAAGCACCAAATACTTCTTCTGGATGGACATTGTATGGGACCTATTTATGCTAAAAAAGTATCCTCTGTTTCTTTGAGATCCACATTTGCCTGAGGGTTCTGTGTCTGTATTTGCCTATTCAAGCCGCCTTTCTTGGAGGCCTCTGAGTGTCAGCCCTGACCTTCCCAACGGCTCTGTGGCTGCCGGTAGCACCCCGGGGAAGGGGGTCCCATCTGACTCTGCCCGGCTAATCCGATTATTCTTCTGGTCCTTCCCTGCATGTGGCTTCAGGGGCCCGGCCCCACTTTTGGGACTGGGCGGGGAGAGACCACAGCCCTCCGTGGACACCCCTGAACCCGGTGCGCCCATCTCTCCCGGCTGCCCTCACTCGGCTGCGTAACTCCCATCACCCCCCCCCCAGGGCAGTGGACTCCATTTGCTCTCAAAGATTTCAGGCCCCGGTTCCTGGAATCTGCAATGTGTGACATGTGACAAGAAAGTGCTGTGCAGAGGTGACTAAACTAAGGCTCTTGAGATGAGGAGATAGCTCTGGGTTGTCCTTACAAGCGGGAGGTAGAGGAGAACTGACTCAGAGGAGCCCATGTGATCGCGGGGGCCGAGGCTGCAGGAATGTGGCCACCAGCCAGGGAACTTGGGCAGCCACCAGGAGCCGCACGAGGCACAGGACAGACCCTCCCCAGAGCCTCTGGAGGAAGCAGGCCCTGCCCGCACTGTCTGTCCCAGTGGTATGGACCGAGACAGTTTGCGTATGTGGTTTTCAGCTGCCAGCTTGCAGTCCATTCGTTGCTATAGCCCCAGGGAACTCGTTCCCCTGCGGCCGTGTGGCCGCCCGCTCCTCACCCAGCCCAGGCCCGCTGTGGGCAGTTGTGCCCTTGGTCGGAACCGGCTCATCCTGAGCCCGCCCACAGGTGCTGCACCTGCTTTCTGGGGCAGGCAGAGCTGGGCAGGGACTGGTCCTGCCAGCCCCCCACCCCGTGCTCGCTGACCGAGTTTGGGGTTTGTTCTGGGGTTTCTGGGGCTGGAGTTCCCGCTGTGCCAAGGACCCTGCTGAGGAACCTCCAGCCACAAACGACCCGCTCAGGGGTGGTGGGGGCAGTGACGCTGGGCTTCCAAGAGCGAGGGAGCTGGAAAACCCTGGTGAAGCAGTATGTGTGCCAGTCACTCACAGCGGAGGAGTTCTGGGCTCTTCCTGTTCTCAGAGAGACCCTCAAACTTTCAACCCCCTTCTGCGGGTCCGAAGTGACCCATTCTTTCTCCTGGACGCCCCCACAGGGGGACACCAAAGTCCCCTCACCAGCTGGACAGCAGACCCAGCGGCCCACAGCCCACCCTGGGTAGCGCAGGCGGACACGGGGTCAGGTGGCCCCCAGGGCTGGTGGGTGCTGAGTGGGACGCTGTGCCGGCAGCTTGAAGGGGGCCAGGAGGGGGTACTAAGTGGCGCCCTCCCGCAGGGCGGGCCGCCCACCCCGCAGCAGCAGGCGCACACGGGTCCGGGGTCGCTCAGTTTATTGGTAAAACGGACACTGAGCGTGACGAAGGCTGGACGCGGAAGCCGGGGCGGCGGGGGCGCTTTTCCTCTTAAAGAACTTCCACTGGACCTTGATGGCCAGCAGCCAGTCGCTGACGGAGAGCCTCTTACAAGCGGAGGTACAGACATGCGCCTGGCGGGGGGGCGGGGCGCCGGGGCCGCGCCGGGGGCGGGGCCTGGGGCGGGGCCGGGGGCGGGGCGCGGCGCCGCCGGGGAGGGTCGCGCCGCGGGCGCCCGCGCTTCACTTGCCCGCCTTCTGCGCCTTCTGCGCGGACTTAGTAACCTTGCCGGCGCCGCCGCTCTTCTTCTCCACGTTCTTAATGACGCCCACGGCCACCGTCTGCCTCATGTCGCGCACGGCGAAGCGGCCTGCGGGTAGGGGGCGTGAAGCGCGGGCAGGGATGCCACGCGCAGGCGCACTCGCGCCCGCAGCACCCTCCCCAACACAGGCCCTGGGGCTGAGACCCTCGCGGTGGGCACTGGGCTCCCTGCGCCTGTTTCCGCGGACAGGGTGGAGTGCGGGCTCCCGTCTCCCTAGGTGGAAGGAATGGCGCACACAGGACTCCGCCAAGTCGTGGCTGCCAGAATTAAAGGGCTGGGAACCCTGCCGCGAACACGCCTGGCTCTTCTGACGATGGTCGCAGCCTCTCATAAGGCAGCTCCCGATACAGGTCTGTGGGTCACCCTAGGTAGGCCGGCTGGAGGCGGGCGGTCAGTCTAACTCTGCCACTAGACTAGCTGTGGGCCTTGGGCCAGCCCCTTAGGGGACTTCCCTTGCAGAGGGGGCACCGTCTCAGGCCCACCCAGTGGGGCCACCTGTGCTCCGGGAGACGAAGGCCAAGGCCGGGAGTCTCCTACTGAGTTCTTGTGCAGCAGCAAAGTGCAGGACCCCCCCCTCTGCCCCCCAGCAGCGTCTTCTGCTCCTGGCCCGCCCCGCCCCGGGCCGCCCACCTCCCCGCCCCGCTCACCGAGGGGCGGGTACTGGGAGAAGCTCTCCACACACATGGGCTTCCCGGGGACCATCTCCACAATGGCCGCGTCGCCGGACTTCAGGGACTTGGGGTTGTCCTCCAGCTTCTTGCCAGAGCGCCGGTCAATCTTCTCCTTCAACTCAGCAAACTTGCAGGCGATGTGCGCCGTGTGGCAGTCGATGACCGGCGAGTAGCCGGCGCTGATCTGCCCGGGGTGGTTCAGAATGATGACCTGCCGGCAGAGGTGCAGAGGCCGTCAGGCACGGCGCGCGGGCACCAGAGGAGGGCGCCGGGCTGGAGGAGGCTCTGCCCGCCCCCAGGGGCCCTGGCTGCTGACCAGGGAGGACGGGCAGGCTCCAGGGGACCCGGGCCCCCAGACCTATGGACCCCCAAGTTGCCTTCAAGCGTCTGAAAAGCCACAAAAGAGAAACAACAAGAAGGGTGTCATTTGAAAGGGACAGCGGGGGGGAGACTGAACCGGACCTCAGCTATCAGATTTCAATTATATCTCAGTAAAGCCAATTGTAAACACTGTAGCGGAGTTCCCATTGTGGCTCAACGAGTTAAGAACCCAACTAGTATCCATGAGGATGCAGGTTCGATCCCTGGCCTCACTCAGTGGGTTAAGGATCCGGCGTTGCCGTGAGCTGTGGTGCAGGTCGCAGACTCAGCTCGGACCTGCGTTGCTGTGGCTGTGGCGTAGGCCGGCGGCTGCAGCTCTGATTCACCCTCTAGCCTGGGAACCTCCATATGCTTCAGGTGAAGCCCTAAAAAGAAAGAAAAAAAACTTCACAGTCACATTAAAGAGGGGGCTGAAGAAGGCACGGTGAAACCTAGAGAATGAGAGCATCCAGATCGGTCCCAGGCAATAAACTGATCACGGCACCTTCAGGACCACGTTGGGACCCCGTGAGTCTGGGCGGCCTAGGCCAGCCCGCTGCCCTTCCTGCCGGTCCAGCCCGCCCGGCCTCAGTGGCCCGTCGGGAACGGCGCCGGCAGCCCCCTCGCCGAGCACGGCCCTTGCACCGCCTGGGGAGGTGGCCCCACGGGCCCGGGCTGCCCACCTGGGAGGTGAACTGGGCGGCCTCCTGGGGCGGGTCGGACTTGCTGTCCCCGCACACGTTGCCCCGCCGGATGTCCTTGACCGACACGTTCTTCACGTTGAAGCCGACGTTGTCGCCGGGCAGGGCCTCGCTCAGGGCCTCGTGGTGCATCTCCACGGACTTCACCTCCGTGGTGATGTTCACGGGCGCGAAGGTCACCACCATGCCCGGCCGGAGGATGCCCGTCTCCACCCGGCCCACAGGCACGGTGCCGATGCCTGCGTCGAGAGGGAGGGGCTGGGGGGGCCGCCTGGCGGGGGAGGGGCGGCCATCCGGAGCACGCGAGGGGCGCACGGCGAGGCGCGGCCGTCGGGAAGAGGGGCCCCACCCCTGCCCCGGGGCCCCTCCCTCCCAGGCAGCAGCGTGAACGGGTCCCCCTGGGTTGACTGCTGTCTTGGGGGCTGTTCCTGAAGGGGTGCGGTGCCCCCCGGGGCAGCAGGGGTCTCTCCCGGTCTTGCTGGCTGTGACAGGCTCATGGGGCATCACCGAGACGGCTGGCTGTTCTCTGTGCTGGGCGGGCGTGGGTCCCCAGCCCGCACACAGGCCCTGACTCTCTGGCCGCAGCCCGCTGGCTGGGAGCCCATGGCCGCCCCTCGTGGCCCCGTCCCCGGTCACGGGCTGGTACCGCCCCGTGAACCGCAGTTCTCACCCGGCAGTGGGTTGTTCTCCCACAGGCCCCAGACCTGCAGTTGGAGGGCAGCGTGTGACTGCCCTGTGCCGCCAGCTGCTGGCATAGGGCTGGGCACCAGTCTGGAGGAAGCAGGCCCCTTGCGGGACAGCCCGATGGACAGGCGGGAGTAGGTGTGTGGGTAAATGGACAGAGGGACGGACAGACGGATGGACGGAGACGGGGGTGGTCCCCTGGAAGGAACGCAGCCTCGGGGGAGAGGCAGAAATAATCCGGCCCAAGGCTCCACGCCAGGGCAGTTCCCGGGCGGGGGTCCGAGGGCAGGGCCGGCGGCCGGGCCCGGGGGCTCGCTCACCGCCGATCTTGTACACGTCCTGCAGCGGCAGGCGCAGGGGCTTGTCCGTGGGGCGCGTGGGCGGCAGGATGGTGTCCAGGGCCTCCAGCAGGGACACGCCGCTGGCGTTCCCTTCCTTCCGCTCCACCTTCCAGCCCTTGAACCAGGGCATCTGGGCCGAGGAAGAAGGCGCCTGCTGTGGAGCCCCTCCCCCGCGGCCTCGCTGACCCCCCAGGCCGGCCCCAGCCTGTGGGAGACCCCCTGGGGGCAGCACAATCCACAGCCCGGCCAGACCGGGGGCCCCACCCACGGGGCTCCACGTTGTCTCCTGGTTCTCCTTGGCCCCCTCCACGCCTGCCTTCCCCCGCCCGGCCAGAACAGGTGCCCCCTGCTGGGTCAGGCAGTGCCCCATGGCCCCGGCAGTGCCAGGTCTCAGACTGCCCTCATCACCTCCTGCCCAGTCAGAGTCCCCAGGACACCCGCGGCCAGAGCCACCAGCTCCCCAGCTGACCAGCAGAGAGCCGCCTCTGGGCCCTTGGCCGTGGGAGGCCTCTGGCCTGGGCTCCTGGGGGAGATGAGAGCTAACCCCGCGACACGGGTCTTCCTGGGGGGGGCCGGGGGGGGCCTTCTGATGTCCGCCTGGGGGAGTGTCCCTGGCCAGAGAAGGGGACGCAGAGGCTTCTGAACTGAGGCGGGCCCGGGGGTCCCACCAGGCGCCGACACCCACAGGGGCTGGCACCGCATGCGTCCACACCCAGGGAGCCCGGTCTGTGCCCGCCCGACCCAGGGCCGTCTGGGAGGGTCCGAGGAGCCGCGCCCCCGCTGGGCACTCACGTTGGGCGAGGGCTCCAGCATGTTGTCGCCGTGCCAGCCCGAGATGGGCACGAAGGGCACGGTGGCCGGGTTGTAGCCGATCTTCTTGATGTAGGCGCTGACCTCCTTGACGATCTCGTCGTAGCGCCGCTCGCTGTAGGCGGGCTCCGTGGAGTCCATCTTGTTGACGCCGACGATCAGCTGCTTCACGCCCAGCGTGTAGGCCAGCAGCGCGTGCTCACGGGTCTGCCCATTCTTGGAGATGCCCGCCTCGAACTCACCCACTCCCGCCGCCACGATCAGCACTGCGCAGTCCGCCTGCGCCGCAGGCCGGGCCGGGTCAGCCGCAGGCCCCGCCCAGGCCCCCCTGGGGAGCCTGGGACCGGGGGGCCTCCCCCTCAGGGCCCGCATCTGGCTGGCCACCGGCTGGGCGATACCCTGGCAGTGTTGCATTCACCGGGGGCATTTCTGCCCACATTCCAGTGTCCCCATCCTGGCCTGACTGGCTGGCTGTCCCAGCAGGCACCCTCTCCTGGCTGAGATGCGGCCAGTTCTTTGAGGGCGAGGGGTGACAAAGCTGAGGGGGTCCCACCGCCCGCGAGGAAGCAGAGGAGACCCAACTACGGCTCTCGCTCGGGCGCCTTCGCCCCGCCCCCGGCCCGAGGCCCCGCCCACCTGGGATGTGCCTGTGATCATGTTCTTGATGAAGTCGCGGTGACCCGGGGCGTCGATGATGGTGATGTAGTACTTGGTGGTCTCGAACTTCCAGAGGGAGATGTCGATGGTGATGCCGCGCTCGCGCTCCGCCTTCAGCTTGTCCAGCACCCAGGCGTACTTGAAGGAGCCCTTCCCCATCTGGAGGGGCGGGGTGGGGGCGGGGCTCAGGGCGGCCGCGCGGCCGGCCGGCCAGCAGGGCCCCTGCCCCTCGCGCCTGCCGCGGCCCCCCGACTCCCGACCGATCTCCGCGACGGGGGACACCCCGACCTCAACCAAGCCCTGCCCACGCCGGCCTCCTGCCGCCTGGAGGGGAGCCACTCGGGCGCCCACCGGCAGGGGGCGCGAGGGCCTGGGAGCCGCTCTCGGAGAGGAGCGCTGGCGGAGGGCTCCCCTTTATCTGAAGCCAGGTGCCCCCACCCCGCGCCCAGATCCCCGGGTCAGCCGATGACACCGCTGGATTTCGGCCTGTCCAAACAAAAAGCCCCTCTCTGATTTGCCTTTTTAAGATAAAAGGAAAGAAAGAAATCGGATGAGGTCGCGAGAAAGGGCCCTGCCTTCCAGCTCTTTCTACGGCGGCTGAAGCTCCCTGGTGGCTCAGAGCTCCTCCTCCCCTCCCGCCCCACCTGCACAGGGGAAGCCGCCGGCGCGCTTGGCCCTCACCTGTGCCCGGAGAGACCCCCAGCCCAGGACCAGGCTGTGGTCACTGCCCTGCCGGGGCCACGCCGGGCCTCCCAGACCTGAACCAGACACCCTGCAAACACCCTCAGCCCCGCAGGGAAGGAGAGACACAGCTTTGGGGCCCAGGAGCGCCCCCACTGTCTGCAAAGTCATGGATCGGCCCAGGCCAGCAAGTGGCCCTCCGAAGCCCTGGCCCCAGCCTGTCATCCACGCGGTAGCCCTCACAGCTGCCCCGGAAGGGGGCTCCTCCCAGAGCCCGGGGCCGGAGGGAGGGGCACAGAGAGCTGCCGCCACTCCAGGGACACTCCCACCCGGGGGCCTCGGACACCAGAGGGTCGGCTTCAAGAAAGGGGAGGTCAGCCAGTGGGGCCCCTCTCATCCTGGCCAGGTCCCCAAGACCCTCCCCCCAGGGTGCCAGCCTGGACAAGCAGCCTGCCCAGCGGGCATGGGAAAATGGAGCTGATGGGCCGCATGCCCACCAATCAGCTATTAATAGCCACCCTGAGTCCTGGCCCGGCCCTGGGACAAGGGAGGACAGTGCCACCTCCAGCCCCAGGCTCCAGCCCTGGGGACACAGGAACCCCACCCTGGGGGGCTCAGACGTGCCGCAGAGGTGGGACAGATGTGCGCCTCCAGCCCCTCCCCCACCGGGGGCAGGTCCAGCAGGCCACCCCCCCAACATCACCCCAGGGAGCCGCCCCCCGCTAACCCCTAGCCGCTCCCATCTGGACGCTCCGAGGTGCACAGCCCCCGTCCGGGGCCTCCAGGCCTCACCCGCTCCGGCCCCAGCGGTCACCTGCCGTGTCCCGGGGCCGGGGGGCAGCAAGCCGCTGCCACAAGGCCCGTCCTCACGGCGGAGGCAGCGGTGGGGCCCCGCAGGCTCACCTCGGCCGCCTCCTTCTCAAACTTCTCGATGGTCCTCTTGTCAATGCCCCCGCATTTGTAGATGAGGTGGCCGGTGGTGGTGGACTTGCCCGAGTCCACGTGGCCGATGACCACGATGTTGATGTGCGTCTTCTCCTTGCCCATGGCGCCCGGGCTGCGGGGAGGCGCTGGCACGACCTGGGGCTCTCTGGCTCGGGGCAAGGGGGGCGCTGAGCAGGGACTCTGTGGATCGGGGAGGGGGGCACGCGTGAGGGAGGGAAGCCCGGCAAAGACCGCGCCTGCACGGGCGGGGAGCGCGCCCCGAGGTGGGGCCAGGGCGCCACGGTTCCTGGGGCCGGGTGGGGGGGCGGCCTCCCCAGCCTGTGCCTGCCTCGCAGAGCCGGGGGCAGCCCCAGGCGGCCCAACAGCCGTAAGTGTCTTCGCCGTGCCCATGGAGCCCCCCCCACGAAAGAAGGCACCCCCCACCTGGAGAGACGGAGAAGCCCCGGGCAGCGTGAGCCCATGACCGTCAGGAGCCCGGTGATGAGTCACCCTGCTCAGCTCCCCGTGCCCTGTCCCCAGCGCTTGCTCCCCCACCCAGAGCCCTGGGCCGGGACACTGTCCCCTTTTCCACCCCGCCCCCACCCCGGAGCCGCCACATGGAGAGACGGTCAGTGCTTTCCACTCCCCTCCAACAAGGACGACGCCATCTTCGTCTCATCCCTGCCCGGCAGGCTGGCACCGGGGAGCAGGCCGGGCCAGGGCTCAGGCAGGGTGATGCGGTGCCCAGATCAGGGGCCCGGAATAGCTCAGGCCCTCCCTGGGTGGGGACAGCGTGGACGGTAGGGCAGGCGGGTGGGGGTCCCTGCTCTGTCCTGAGGAGGGAGGACCTGGCCCCAGCAGCCAAGCTCAGCAGATGCCCGTCAGGGATGCCCTCAGCCTGGTGGGGACAGGGGACCATGCCCTCCCTCTTCCTGCTCACAGGGTCACAGCCCCTGCCCATCCCGGAGGTCAAAGGAGAAGCCTAGGCAGCCCAGGAGGGGACGATTGGCTGGGGGAGGGAAAACGGGCAAAAACTGCACCCTAGGGTGCTGACACCAGGTAGATACAGCCGCCGGGGTGGGGGCCGGGCGGCAAGGGCCGCAAGGGTCTCGTCTCACTGCTTCCCGCTGCCCCGCTGCGGTCAGGGAGGGCACCCCCAGCGCCCACCTCACCAGCACCCTGTGCCGAGGACCCTTCCTCAACCCCACAGGCCCCCCCACCAGCCTTCCCAAGGTCACGGCTGCCGCGATCGCTCCGCCCAGGAGATGTGCCCCCGCCGCCGCAGTTGCGGCGTCAAGCGCCACCGCGGTGCCCCCACCCCACCCCAGGGCTGCGGGGGACTGACCCCCCGGTGCCGGGACCCGGGGCCGCGGGGCGGGTGGCCGATCTCCTCGGCGAGCAGCGTTGCCTTGCCAGGCACCGGGCCGGCCGGTCTCTGTCCCTAAGGACCGGTCCCCGGGGAAGGGACCCTCTGCAGATAGCTGCGGGCGGGGACCCGGGGGCCCAGCGTCCTTACCCAGAGCCGAGGTCTCAGCCAGAGGGACTGGCGGCGCCGGCGCCGGCGGTTTTATCTCTCCAGGAGGGGGTCCACCTATTGACGGAGCAGGCGCAATGCACCGCGCCCCTGCAGTACGGCAATGCGGTACCCGCGCGGGCGGGGCCGGGGGCGGCCAGGCGAGGGATGCAGGGATACAGGGGCCGCGAGCCCGCGGACGCGCGCGGGCGCGACAGGGACGCGGGAGGAGGATGCGGCGAGGGAGCGGGCTACAAAGGCGGAGCCGAGACGCACCCGGAGGGAGCGCAGGCAGAGAAAAACAGGCGGAGGCTGCGGAGAGCCGGGGACGCGAGAGGGAGGGGCGGAGATGGAGGCAGCGGGACAGGGACGCGGCGGGAGGCAGGGGACAGATACAGCGGGGACTGGGACACCAGCCTCGGGCACGCTCCCGCTCGCTCGCTCGCTCGGGGACAGAAGCGCTGGGCCCAGCGCGAGACAGAAAGACCCTCCAGTCGTAGGAGGACGGGAGCCGGTGGGGGCAGGGGCGGAGCAAGTCTGACCTGCGAGGTGGGGGGTCTGGGCGGCCCCAGCCTGCGTCCCCAGGGCCTACCTGGCCCTGGGTGTGCTTGGAGCCTGATTTACGAATGAGCGGTGTTCCCAGGCTCCCCCCCGGGGTGCGGGCCCTCCTGGTAGGACCCCAGGATCTGCTGGCTTCCAGGCACCCTGCCCCCATGTGCCTGTCACACCAGCTGGCCCCAGCAGGCCCCCAAAGCCAGGCTTCTCTGGTCCCAGCCCTGTGGTGTGGCCCTGGAGCTGCGGCCTTGAGGCCAAGTGGCCTGAGGCTCTGTAAGCAGATCCACTCAGACCACCCTCCTCCGAGGTGCTGGAAAGGACTTTGCCCCCCAGGGCCCCTCAGTGCAGGGGGAGCTTGAGGTCCATCCCCAGAGCCCGCCGGAGTCCCCGAGGTGTGCCCCTGTGGCATGCATGGCACGCGGTTGGCCAGTGACACACATCAGCTCCCAGAGTCCCCAGCTGTGCCCCCGAGGCCGGCCCGCCCTCCCCGCCCCAAGCCACAGGCACTCTGTCGGAAGCGGGCTGGCCCCCGAGAGCCCTGGGCATCGACCAAATGGGTTCTGAGAGGGGGTGGGTCAGCCTGGAGCACGCTCACGGGCCTCTTCCGGGACTTCTGACCCCGCCGGTCCCCCCATGACCCCGTCTCCCACCGCAGACCCCAGGGCACTCGCATCTGCTCATCTTTGTAACCAAGGAGCGGGGAGGAGTCAAAAAATGCGTGTGGAGAGGGTGAGAGCAGAGTCCAACGGCCAGCAGAGTCCGATGGGGCAGTGCCGTGGGGGCCAGGAGGACGGGACCTCAGCAGGTGAGGAAATAAAGAGGGGCGCATGGCGGTAGCCTGGGGAGGGGCTCTCAGGGGAGGGGGGGAGGGGCCCTGCTGCCCAGCTGTCCCTGTGTGTGTCCCCCAGGCCAGGCAACGAGCAGCTCGCAGGTGACCAGGCACTTCTGCCGGCTGCTGATACTATCGAACAGGAGCCAGGAATTAAAAATAAACGACTGCTGCGGGGAAAGCGCACCCGCCCCACCCCCACCCGACCTCACCGGCCCCCTCCTGCTGAAGGTTGGGTGGGGTCTGGGAGCTGCTGGGACTGGCTGTGGCTGGCATGGGACAGACCACAAGGCGGGAGGCCCAAGTCCCTGGGGGCGTTACCCCAGCTTCCCCAAGGGACCAGCAGCCACCACAGCCTCAGAGGGTGTTTATCAGACACCTCGGCTCAGAGCTGAGCCTCGCCTCTCTGCTCCTGGCTCACCCGCAGCTGGCAGCTGGCAGGAACCAAATCCACTGGGGTGCCCGTGCCAGGGGAGCCCACACTGCCCAGAGCAGTGGCTAGCGCTGGTGGACCGTGCCTCCTCCAAGGGCCTCTTCGCCGACCCTGGGGAGGGGTCCCCAGTGGTTTCTCCAAAGAGCCTCCGCGACATGGTCACATCCTCAGCTGGGCCCCCCGCAGGGCCCTGGGAGCCCAGGCTCACACAAGAGGTGAGACAAAGGGAGGTGTGAGGCCACCTCCTAACACACCAGTAGCGCTAGGTGACTAAGCACTGCCCAGTACAACTAACTAGTAAACCGCAACTAACCACTCCATTTCACAGCTACTCAACAGCTGCTAACCACTGCATAGTAACAATAACTACTAAGCAGATGCAACTACTGAATGTTACCTAATGGCTACTAACCACTGAGTCATACTTAGTAACTACCGAACAGTACTGAATAACTACTAAGCACTGACTAGTACTGAATAATTAACTACTCAGTACTAAGCAATGCTAAATGCTAAATGACTTGCTCAGCAGCCCTGGTCACCAAGCCGTGCGCGGAGGGGCCTCATGCAGCCTGAGGACCCTTGGACCAAGAGCCAGCTGGGCACAGAGAGGCCAGCCACGGTGCCCACCGTCGCTCAGCAAGGCGAGCAGAGCGTGTGGTCAGCCTGGAAGGCCCGAGCCGGGCCAGGTTCCCCGCCCCCGGGGCAGGCCCCGCCCCCTGGCCCCCCTTCCCCCCATCCGAGCCGCTGGTCGACCTCCGGCAGCAGCAGCCCAGCAGCCGAGGGTGCGGGTGGGGGAACGAGCCAGGAAGGGGTGCCAGGAAGCTAACCAGGCTGGTGCAGCTTCAGCGCGCCCCTTCGGGGAGCGCAGGGAGGGCGGCCCCTCCCGGAGCTCCCAGCCTGCCAGGAGCGGGGTGGGGCGACGCAGGCAGCCCTGTCTCGGGCTGGCTGGCTGGCGGGGGTTTCATGAGCCCGGAGAAAGAAGATCCAGCTAAAATTAACCGTTATCAAGCTGTCAGCCCTGGAAATAAACTCGCCTCCCATTGGCTGCCGGTGACGTCACCGCCGGGTTAAGAATAACCCGGAGCGCGGCGCTTCCCGCCTGCGCTGTGTGCCTTCCCGGGGGCGCGGCCAAGCAGGTGGCCCCGGGCAGGGCTGGGGTGTCTCAGAGTGACCTCGGCCCTTGGCCTTGGGCCACCGGCTGCCCTCTGACCCTCGGGCATCAGCGGGCATGGTCACGTGTGGTGCCAGGGGCTTCTGGCTCCCAGCCCACCTGGGCTGCAGGACCCTGCGCGGCCACGGGGCCTCCTTCCCCCACCCCCAGCTCTGCAGGCCGGGCACCCAGGGACTGAGCTGCTGTGGAGGCGACAATCTAAGTGGTCTCCACGGCAAAGAGGGGCCCCTCTCAGAAAAGCAAGGCTGGCCCCTAATCAGAGAAGGGGGCAGGAGCTGCCACCGGTGGCTCAGCGGAAATGAATCTGACCAGCATCCGTGAGGACACAGGTTCTATCCCTGGCCTTGCTCAGTGGGTTAAGGATTCAGCATTGCCGTGAGCTGCGGTGTAGATCACAGATGCAGCTCAGATCTGGTGTGGCTGTGGCTATGGCTGTGGCCAGCGGCTACAGCTCCGATTGGACCCCTCGCCTGGGAACCTCCATATGCCTCAGGTGTGGCCCTAAAGAAAAAGACCCCCCCAAAAAAAAAGAGAGAGAGAAGGGGGCGGGTCTGGGCCACGTGCACACACCAGCCAGACCCCTCAGGGCCCCACCAGCCAGCCTGCCAGCATGCAGAGTTGGTGTGACATACTGGACAACCCAGGGCCCCAGACATGCCCCCCAAGCCCCCCCAAACCCAGCGTGTCTGGGAGGGTGTGAGGCCAGCCTGAGTCAGCCAGGGCAGCCTAGAGGGGGACCCAGCCCCCTAGAGAGGCGGAGGGCAGCCAGGCCGTCCTGCCCCCAGGCGGCGCTGGGGCCACCAGAGCTGCCTAGCTGCCTCAGCAGGGAGCCGTCGCCATGGTGAGGGAACAGGCCCCTCCCCCAGGCCCCCTCCCCCAGAGCCGGTCCCTCGCATCCCAGCCTGGGCGCCTGCCAACCCCCTGCTTCCAGGCGGCAGAGAGAGTGAGCTTGGGCTCCGCCTGCGGGCTGGCGCTCTGGGCCGGGGGCTCCAGTCTGGATCCAGGAAGAGGGAGCGGCCAGGCCCTCACCGGGCCGGCTGGGAGGCCAACCCGAGAGCCCAGGGGAGGGACCACCCGCCAACCCAGCAGGGGGCAGGCCCTGCAGTGGAGAAGTGGGAGAAGCAGGGCACGGTCTGCTTGGCCCGCTGACCCCCCGCAGTCCCGCGGAAGAAGGGGGCAGGTGCGCATTCCCGCATCATCCCGCCCCTTGCAGCTGGACCCGCGTCTCCTGGGACCCTGCCCTGGAGTGGGGCAGGGCGAGGCCTCAGCGCTCAGCCTCCCGGCCCGCCCCCCGGGGTCCAGGACCTGCCCTGGGGAACAGGCAGCTGGCTGGCAGCTCTGGAGCCTGCATTTCTCCTTTGAGCAGACTGCCCGTCAGTTGGGCAGTTGGGAATAACCTACCTCAGAGCGGGAGACACCGGGGGAGGCCCAGGATCAGCTGATGCAGGAGACTGGGCGGGTGGGGGTGGGGTGGAGGCTGGAGTCTTCCTGCCCTGAACTTGGAGAAACCTGCACAAACTACAACGCTCCCTCCTGCCCTCGAAAGCAGCCACAGCTGCCACCTTCCACGAAGATCACTTCCGTGCTCTAGCTTTGCGCGGCTGCTAAGTGCAGTTTCTAGTCACCTGCCATCAGGTTTGTGACATGCATCCACACAGCTGCACTGGGTAGTTTGTTGGTTTTCTCGGCCGTGTGGATTCCATTCCCAGTTGAGCTACGGCAGATAAAGCTGCTACGAATCCCCCGCCCCGGCTGCCACTTGTGTGGCCTTTCTGTCTGCTGCGCGCCACGGGGCAGGACTCTGGGCCGTAGGGTGTGCATCGCGCCAGCTCGTGGTTTTACTGCCTCTCGGCTCTAGCTTCATCCTTTGATACCTGCTCTGTGACGATGGAAAAATCACATCGCATTCCTCCTTTGTGGTGAGCAGATCCATTTTTGCAGAGCAGGCAGTGATGGGTGAATTTATATCTAAGAGGAAATTAATTGGTGGCTGGTATGTTTCCTTGGCAAGCAGGAAAGTTTACTATCTTTTCTGTCCAGTGATTTTTTTTTTTTATCTGAATACCGAACATTTTGTAAAGACTCTGGAATCTGTTATCTTCCTCAAAATATTGTTGGTCCTAGTTTCGGCAGCTTTCAATCCCTGGACCTGTGTGGGTTTGTTCTCACGCTTCGTTGGTGTTGATGTGGGAAACCCAAAGTGTCTCTGAGGCCCTTTGGTAAAGTTTCAGCTTCCAGGCTCAGAGCCCCCAAAGCTCTTTTTATTTACTTACTTACTTATTTATTTATTGTCTGCACCCACAGAATGCTGAAGTTCCTGGGCCAGGGATCAAACTCACACCACAGCAGCAACCAGAGCCACCGCGGTGACAATGCCAGCTCCTTAACCCACTGAGCCACCAGGGAACTCAATTTTAAGTTTTCTTAGGTGGGCCTAGAATGAGCATTGCTGTAGGCTGTAGTCTTTCCTCCTGAAAAATAAGTAAGCATGTCTCCCCACGCTGGCTGAGCCCTAGGCCAGCGCTCCCTGAATAAGCTGGCCTTCTGGTGGTTTGGTTTCCATCTCGTCCCCAGGTAGACATATCTGTGGAGCTGTCCAGGGAGTCACGGCCTGGAGTAACCTCCCCCTGAACAGAGGGGCCTGCACGTCCAGCCAATCGAACACAACAAAGCAATGAGCTCTCACTCTCTTGATTGGGCTGCAGTATTTAACACTCTGTCTCTGGGAGTTCCCTGGTGGCGCAGCAGGTTAAGGATCAGCGTTGTTGCTGCTGTGGCTCTGGTTACAGCTGTGGTGCAGATTCAATCCCTGGGCCAGGAACTTCTGCCTACGCAGGTACAGCCCCAAAAAAGAGAGAGAGACTCTGTGTTTGCAGAGCAAAGCAAGAGACCCTGGCCCTGGCCTTGCAGAAGCGAGCTGCCAGGCTGTCAGAGGCCTGCGAAGGGCCTCGTGTCAGGAATAGCAGGCGGCCTCTAAGAACTGAGCGTGCTGCCCACTATCCCCCAGCAAGAGAGCAAGAACCTCCGTCCTGTAGTCACAGGAGGCAAATCTGTCAACAGCTATGTGAGCTTAGGAGAGGACCCAGGCCTCCGAAGAAAATGCTGGCACCTTGATTGTACCCCTTTTAAACCCTAAACAGAGGGCCATTTAAGTTGTGCCTGGACCGCTGACTCGTGGAAGCCGGGTGTGTATATTAAATGCCTGCGTTTTGTTTTGTTTGGGCTCCCACCACAGCCACAGCAACGCCAGATCCTTAACCCCCTGAGCGAGGCCAGGGATCGAACCTGCGTCCTCATGGATACCAGTCAGATTTTTTCCACTGAGCCACTGCGGGAACTCCTGATGTATTTTTATTTTTGAGTTACCCAGAGAACTGGCTTTTTGGCAGGTGTTCAGTTCTGTGAGTGCTGGCACAGGTCCGGAGTCCTGCAGCTACACCAGTCAGGTCCCAGCACCCTGCAGGTCTCCTCTGTCCCCCTGTACGCTCACCACTTCCTCCCCGCCGCCCTGTAATGGCCAGTCTCATCCCCATTTAGTCAGGGCTCCTTTTTTTCCCTTTTTTTCTTTTTTGGGCCGCACCCAGGGCACATGGAGGGTCCCAGGCTAGGGGTCTAATCAGAGCTATAGTTGCCAGCCTTCGCCACAGCCACAGCAACGCCAGATCCAAGCTGCATCTGTGACCTACACCACAGCTCACAGCAATGCTGGATGGTTAACCCACTGAGCGATGCCAGGGATTGAACCTGCAACGTCACGGTTCCTAGTCGGATTCGTTTCTGCTGCACCACGACGGGAACTCCTAGTTAGGGCTCCTTTGATTTCTTTCATTAGCATTGAATTTGGGGCACGCAAATCCTATAGATATTTTGTTAGCTTTACATCTCAGTGTTTCGTAGCAGAACCTAGCTATAATAAACGGCTTTTTTTAAAAAAAATTCTTCTTCTGGTTGTAAATTGCTAGTACGTAGGATACGACCGAGTTTGCACGGGGACTCTGAGCCTCGCTGACCTCACCCACTCAGCCAGGTTTAGAGTCCTCGGTGGCAGACCACCATGCTGTCTGTGAAGGGGACGCTTTGAATTCTAACTCCCAGCCTGCGTGGCTTTAGGTCTTTTTCCTGCCTCACTGTAGCGGCTAAGACTTCCAGTGGATGATGAATAACTGCAGCGGGAGTGGGCAGCTTGCTCTGTGCCCGACCCGAGAGGGACTTGTCTCGCCCCGGCAGGTGCCGTGCCGGCCGTTCTCGCCGTGGGTCAGTGGGTGTGAGTGCGCCATCGATGGTTTTTACAAGACTGAAGACGTCCTTTTCGAGTCCGTGTTTGCTGAGTTTTTAATCACGAAGGGGTTTGTCAAAGCTCATTCTCCATCACTGGACAAGAGTGCTCACAACGGCATGATGATGCATTTTTCCAGCAGCTGCTTTAAAGCCTCCATCGGGTCACCAGGGGTCAGTGTTTGATCACAGGGCGTCATTTCCCACACTGGCCGAGTAACTTTGGATCTTATCCTGAAATTCAGTATTTCTGATGAATAAACACTTTGTGGTTTGTCTTATGCCCTGGGCTGAAGTCCACGGCACTGAAGTGCTTGTTTCTGACCACTTCTCCCAGGTTTATATTTGCTTTTCGGGGACTTGTTCACCTCCTCACTCCATGCCTGACATTTCCTTTTTTTTCTTTTTAGGGCCGCCCCTGCGGCATATGGAAGTTCCTGGACTAGGGGCTGAATGGGAGCTGCAGCTGCCGGCCTGCCACAGCCACAGCAACACTGGATCTGAGCCAAGTCTGTGACCTACACCGCAGTTCACGGCAACACCGGATCCTTAACCTACGGAGCAAGGCCAGGGATTGAACCCACATCCTTGTGGGGTCGTTACCACTGAGCCACAATGGGAACTTCCATGCCAAACATCTCTAATACTTTTTACTACACAATTCACCCTTTCATCAAATGTATCTCCTTGGTGACTCAGCAGGTTAAGGACCTGGCATTGTCACCGTTGTGGCTTGCGTTCAGTCCCTGGCCTGGGAGCTTCCGCGTGCCCCAGGCACAGCCACAGCGATACTATGCATACATGTCCTGACCACCTGTTACAGGCTGATTCTTTCTTGGCCGCTGGGGACAGAGCAGGTGCAAACTCAGCCCTTGGGGAGCTCACTTAACCAGCGAGAAAACCAGTGAGGCTATTTCCAGTAGTGAAAAGTGCTACGAACAGTGATCAGATCCGACTTCCACTATCACCGGCCACGTGCAAGGTCCTGGTCTGAGCACTGGCACGAAGTCCTGAGTGGGGCACTTCCTGTTTTACAGGCAAAGAACATGGGGGACAGCGGCTGCCAGTTACCGCTTCCCCAGAGGCCACACAAAGTGCCCCGCATGTAGTCGGCGTTCATTAAATATAGGTCAGTGGTTTTATTTCTTCTGGGAATGGTGGCACCCCCTACAGAGGCTCCAGCCCACACCAGAAAGCCTGGAAGAAGCTGCCATCCACGGAAGGAGTCTTCTGCCCCGAAGGGACAGACCAGGGGCTGGGTGGCGAGCCAGGGGGGAGCCCACCCTATGCCCTGAGGGCCAGCCCTGCCAGGCCTGAAGTAACAGCCCTGTAAGTGCACCGTCATAGAGCCAGCTCCCCCCACGCCCCGCCCACAGGCCATCGCTGGGACGCCCCAGCCTCGGCTCCCCGCCAGGAGCAGGACCTGACTGCAGCAGCCCGCACCGCAGCCCAGCAGACCAGGCGCGGTGCTGAGACAGCACCTCCTCCCGCTCACCGCCCCCTCACACCCGGCCCGGCACTGCCTGGCACACAGCGGGTTCTCCGGGAGCTCCGGCTGTGTGGAAACCACAGCAGCGAGGCCAGACCCAGCCCCTCCCAGCAGAAGGCCTGGGGGCCCTGCTGTTCCCCAGGGCACTCCCAAAGCTCCAGCCCTCGGCTCAGACCCCGCCAAGGGATGGGGCTGCCGCAGGGTCCCAACCCGTCTGGCCCCCCACCTCCCACACTGCGCCCCTTCCCCTGGGAGGGCTCTGCGCCCCGGACCAGCCTGGCAGCAGCCCTCATCCCCCACTGTGCCCCTTCCTGAGGAGCAGGCCCGGAACTCAGAGCGGGCACCTCCTGGAAGCCTAAGGCCACTGCCGACCCTGAGAGCTGTCCATGGTCCTGGGCAGGGCCCCCGCCCCGCCTCCCCAGCTTGCAGCCCTGGAACCCTGATCCTGCTGGAGACACGAGCAAGGGGCACCGCACAAGACGCCCACACACTCGGCTGCCGGCCGCAGGGACACAGGAGCCCAGGAAAAGGGGGCAGGCCCTGTGGCCGAGGCCTCCTTCAGAGCCAGACAAGCCTGTGTTTTTCCCAAACGTTACAGCCTCCTGGGGTCAACTGCTCTCAGGAATCTGCCTTATCTGTGACCCCTCGCGAGCACTGCACGGGCCGGGCTGCCTCTCCCACCACGGGACCCCAGCTTCCCACCCGTGGTGAAGCCCTGGAAGGGCTGAGAGGCCGAGGCCCACACTCGGTTCTGGGTACTGAAAAGGCTGGGCTCTCCAGGCAGACGCCCTCCCACCTGTCCTGGGGGAGAGTGGGGCAGGCCCCATCCCGGGCAGAGGAAGCTGGAGCAGAGGGGCACTGCAAGGGCTGGGCCTGTGGGGCTGTGGACAGCAGCAGAAAGAAGCTGGAAGTGCAGGGGCCACCGTCCGGCATGCCTGCCGCCTCCATGGAAAAAGCTATAAAGGTGGGGACAGGCTGGACCAGTAGGCACCTGGGTCCGAAAGGATGGTCAGAGCCGGGGAACGCAGTACGAGAGGTGGGAGGGAGACGGGCCCTGCTCTAGGATCGGGGCGGGGGTCATTTAACCACTCCAGGCTAGGCCAGACTGAGCTACCCGGGCAGCCAAGGTCGGACGGACGCCGCGTGGCTGGACTTGCTCCAAGGCAGGCCCGCGAGTGCCAGGCCACGGGCCGGGCCCGGCGGGGCCGGGCCGAGCTTCGGGCGGGGTCTAATCGACTCCGCCTGGGTCTTGGGCGGTGTCGGAGCCTTGCTGGGGGGCGGGCCCTCCTTGGGATTGGGGCGGGGCCGGGGCCGGGACGCCCCGCCCTCCGAGACGCGAGCGCGGCGCCGCCTTATGGGGGGGGGGAAACGCCCGCGCGTGCGCGCCCCGCGCGTCTGAGCCGTGGAGCGGCCGTCTGCGGTGTCCCGCGGAGATGGGTTCCGTGGCCTAGCGCCCCGGTCCCCGCCGTGCGTGATCGTGCGCCGAGGCCCGCGAGGCGTCGCCGCCGAGGTGAAGGCCCGGGCGGCGCGTGGGTGGGGTCGAGCGGCCCCCCTGGGCGGCGGCTGGCGGACGGACAATCGGGCGGGGCGCGGGGCGCGGGTGGGCACGGGGTGGCGGGCAGAGCCCCGGGCGGGGGTTAGGGGCGCGCTGGCCGCTTCCCAGACCCCCAAGTTAGAGACCCAGCACACAAAGCGCCATTGTGGCCCGGCGCAGCCGGTTCGGGCTGGTTGGAGCCGCCCGCGCGGAGAGGGCGGGCCGGGAGTTGCGCCGCTCCGCCCGGCTGGGTAAACAAACCCGGCCTCTCCGCCCGTCCAGGGAACCCACAGGCCTGACCCTGGAGCCCGGGCGGGGCGGCTCTGCCCGGGTGGGGAGCGCCCTTCTCCAGTGTCAGCGGTGAGCAGAGGGGCTCCCCAACCCCGCGTGCGCAGATTCCCAGCAGTGCACAAGCCAGAGCATGGCAGCCATCCCCTCGAGCGGCTCGCTGGTGGCCACCCACGACTACTACCGGCGTGAGTAAGCCCCTTGCCCGCCCGCCCCCCACCCTCCCAAGTCCGACACGGGCTGCCCCAGGCAGCGTGTGGTGCAGCCCAAGTTTCTTGAGAACCCCTCTCTGGGCGGGAAGTGCGCTGCCGCGGACCCCTGGCACCGGCCCAGTTCTATGGGTAATGCCAGCGCTTGGCCCGGTGGAGCCGACCCGACCGCTTCTCTCCAGGCCGCCTGGGCTCCACGTCCAGTAACAGCTCCTGCGGAAGCGCCGAGTGCCCGGCAGAAGCCATCCCCCACCCCCCGGGTGAGTGCAGCTCCGCCCCCTTTGTCCCCGGACTGTCCTGGAGCGGGCTGCAGCGGCCTGACCTCACTCTGCCCCTCTCAGGTCTCCCCAAAGCCGACCCGGGACACTGGTGGGCTAGCTTCTTTTTCGGGAAGCCCACGCTCCCACTCATGGCCACGGTGCTGGAGTCCCCAGGACACTCGGAGTCTGCCGGGGCCCCCACCGGCATGATCCCCTGCGACCTGGCTCGGGAGGCCGTGGGGCGGCAGCAGCCTGGCGGCCAGCCGGGCACGGACAACTGCAGGCCCCCGTCCTGAGCCGCCACCAGCAGCTGCCAGGCTTCCTTCCAAGGCCAAGGCTGGCCAGAGCCCCTCCCCGCCCCTCCCCTTCCTGAGACCGAGGAAGCAGTCGGGTTCTTTAATGTCGACACAGCGCACCACCAAAAGGGAAGTGAGAGAGCCCCACTCTTTACTGTCCCCGAAGCCTCACGACAGCCTTTCTGACACCCCTAACCCTGTGCCTTGCACCAAGTGGAAAATAAACTCAGAGCAGCCAGCAGGCTGACCGCTGCCCGAGCTGTGCGCGCGCCCCTCCTCCCCTCCGCCCCTCACTGCCCCACAGCAGACAGCTGGCCCTGCTCCCTGGGCCTTCCCGCCCCAGCCCTCGAGGGGGCCGCCTCTGGTCTGGCCCAGGTTCAGGTGAGCGTGGAGCCTCACGTCTGAGAAGGGGTGGAGGGCCTTGCTATTTTGGGGAACCAGGGAGAGCAGGCAGCAAGGAGCTGGATCTGAACTCTCCAGGGCAGCCAAGGTTAGGGCCTCTGGCTCCACCCCCCGCTGCTCATGCCCAGTGCCCCTGAGGGGCCTGGAGGAGGCCGCCCTCGCCGACGAGGGCAGCTCACATGCTGAGCCCCCTCCCGCGAGCCTTCTGGGAAGCGTGTCGCCACCCCGGCCTCTTACGAGACAAACCCAGCACGGCCCTTCCTCCTGGCCCCCTGGCCCCAGGCACCCAGAGCTCAAGCTGAGGGCTTGGGCTTGTGGGGGTTCCAGACAGGTCTTCCCACCAGAGGCAGCCCGGCTTTGGGCAGAGTCTGACTCTGAGTGTGGTGGGGGGTCTCGTCCTCTGCTGGCGATGGGCGGGTGGATACCACCCGCCCCCAGTGGCCAGGAGTGGGGTCTGATGCTCAGAACGGAGGCTGATGGTGGACAGAGGCGGGTGTGAGGTCGGGGCTGAGAGGAGAGGCCTCTGCTGGGCGGGGGCCAGGCTCAGCTGGCCCTGAGGAAGCCGATCCACCTCTGGCCACCCCACCCTCTCTGCAGGAGTCCATTCCAAGGCACTTGGGTGGCTGGTGGCCCCCAAAGCCTGCCCCTTCCGTCCTGCCTGCCCTCTGTGTCCAGGAGGCTGCAGGTGGGGGGTGCTGTGTGTCAAAGGCTAGCTTGAGCCCCACCCAGTCCTGCCACAGTATCCAGACGAGGCCTCCGGATCCCCTGTTGGCAGCTGCTGACTGCCGAGGCAGGTGGACGGGGACAGCTACCTGGCCCCAGGTAGCAGGCATCACGGCCCCTGTCTCAGTGCTGGGAGATCTGTGCCCCTGAGTCCAGAAGTTGGGCAGGGCCAGGTGGCAGAGGCAGTGCGGCCAAAGCCTGGGTCCCTGCCATGCACAGCCGGGAGGCTAGTCCTGGTCCTGACACAGCCGGTGGACTTCGGCCCGCTTCCTTGGGAAAGAGGGGCACCCGGCTCCCAGAGGCCCCGGAGTAGGAGGGCCTGGCACTTCCAGGACGAAGCGGCTGTCTCAGCCCCAGACTGCCCTGCGTGAGCTTCCCTGCCCCCCGACGGAGCCCCTTCCCGACAGTGGCTGGTTCTGGGAGCTGAGGGCAAAGCCTCCTGTGATCGGGTCGGCCTGCTCCTGGGATCCGAGCTGGCCGGGCCGCCTGGAGGCGCTGCGGGAAGGGCGCCGGCTCAGGGCGGGTTCTCGTACCTGGTGAGGCTGCAGAGCTTCTCCCACAGCGCCTGGAAGCTGGGCCTGTGCTCGGGGTCCCTGTTCCAGCAGGAGAGCAGCAGCTTGTAGGTGGTTGGCGAGCACTCCCGAGGGCACGGCATGCGGTAGCCCGCTTCCACCCGCAGGAAGGCCTCGTGGTTGGACATGCCTGGCCGGCAGAGTGAGAGGGGCTGTGGAGGCGGCAGCCGAGGCTATGCCATTGCCCTCGACTCCCAACACCCCTTTTTATTTTGCGTTTTAGGGCCCCACCCGCGGCATATGGAGGTTCCCAGGCTAGGGGTCGAATCAGAGCTAAAGCTGCTGGTCTACACCGGATCCTTAACCCGCTGAGCGAGGCCAGGGATCGAACCCGCCACCTCACGGTTCCTAGTCGACTTCGTTAACCACTGAGCCACTACGGGAACTCCTACTTTTTTTCAATTATAGTTGATTTACAACCTGACACTCACTTTTTTTTTTTTTTGCCTTATCTAGGGCCGCACCCACGGCATATGGAGGTTCCCAGGCTAGGGGTCTAACAGGAGCTGTAGCCGCTGCCCTTCCCCACAGCCACAACAACGCGGGATCCGAGCCGCGTCTGCAACCTACACCACAGCTCACGGCAACGCCGGATCCTTAACCCACTGAGCAAGGCCAGGGATCGAATCTGCAACCTCATGGTTCCTAGTGGGATTCGTTAACCACTGAGCCACGAGGGGAACTCCTGACACGCACTTCTAAAGCCTCCCTTTGGACGGCGACCCCTGGAGGGCGTCCTGGCACTGCCTGCGAGCCCTGCCCGCAGCCGGCAGCACTGGGCGCCCGGTACCTGGATAGGGCGTCTGGCCCCTGCTGAAGATCTCATGGAGCAGGACCCCAAAGGACCAGACGTCGGACTTGGTGGAGTAGCGCCCCTGGGAGAGCGCCTCAGGGGCCGTCCACTTGTAGGGGACGCTGTGGTCGCAGGAGAGATAGCTGTCCCCCTGCAACGAGACCCGTGCTGGGGCCGCGGCGCGTTCGTGGGCAGCCGCACCATCCCGCTTCCGCGCTGCACGCCTGGAGCCCAAGCTGAGCGGGCAGACCCGCCCAGGTGCTGACAGGCCCTGCCGGGGGCCGCTTCTCCAAAAGCTGTCTGCGGGCGGAGACCCCCAGGGAGGGGCGGTGGTTCAGCAGCCACCGGGCCAGACACGGGGTCTGCTGGAGGAGCAAAGTGTGATGAGGGAACCCGGGTTCTGGGGCACCAGGACCTGAAGGGATTTCTCAGCGTCTTCCCGGGAGTCCAGAGGTGCTGGTGTGCACCTGCCTGCGGGCCCGGCTGAGCCGAGGCGGCCAGTGGCCGAGGGCGAGTGAGGCTGGTCCTGCGCCGCCCGCGCCCTCGGCCGCGATCCCCCACTCCCCAGCCTCAGGCGTGAGCTGGCCCCACGCGGCCGTCCTTTCCTCCCGCCGTTCTGGACTCGTCCGAGCGCCCCCGCTGCCCTCCCAGGAGCCTCCTGGCCCGCACCTGGCTCGTCCCGGGTGCCGCTGCCCCGTGTCTCGCCTGGCGTCTCACCCATCAGAGGCGCAGTTGCCTCAGCTTCCTGTTGCTCTGCCCTGGGCTCCCTGAGGGCAGGGAAGCCTGTGGGTACCACCAGCTCCCCGCACCCTCACCCCTGGCACGGCACCCTCTGTTCTCTGCCCGCCCTGTGCCTGCCCTACCTTGACGAGCCTGGCCAGCCCGAAGTCTCCGACCTTGCAGATGTTGTTTTCCCCCACGAGGACGTTCCTGGCCGCCAGGTCCCGGTGGAGGCAGTTCTGGGACTCCAGGTAGCACATGCCCTCAGCCACCTGGGCTGCAATGTCCAGCAGCTCCGAGACGGGCAGGGCCTGCGCGTCAGAATCTGCAGAGGCAACAGGACACCAGGGTGAAGGCACCAGCCAGGGCCGAGTGCTCGTGCAGGCTCCTGCCCTTGGGAGGGGCGGGGGCAAAGGGCAGCTGGCCTGACTTAGGGTTGGGACTGTGGGAGTTACGGCTGTGGCTCAGCGGAAATGAATCTGACTCGCATCCATGAGGACGCAGGTTTGAGCCCTGGCCTCGCTCAGCGGGTTAAGGGTCAAGCATTGCCGTGAGCTGCGGGGTCGGTCGCAGACTCATCTTAGATCCAGTGTGGCTGTGGCTGTGGTGTAGGCTCGCAGCTACAGCTCTGATTCGACCCCTAGCCTGGGAACCTCCAAATGCTGCAGTAGTGGCCCTAAAAAGAATAAATAAAGTTGGGACTGTGGACCCGCTGCAGCCCTTCTGGAAGGTAGTTACGTATCTGAGCTAAACATGGTCCAGACGCACCCTGGGGAATTTCCTTCTGGGGTCCCCGTAAAGCAGAGGGGCTGCAAGACGCAAGTTCCAAGACATTCACCTCCACACCGATCAGCTGACTGAGAACATCAACAAGTTCCAACAGGAGTTCCCGTCGTGGCGCAGCGGAAACGAACCTGACTAGTATCCATGAGGTTGTGGGCTCGACCCCTGGCCTCGCTCAGTGGGTTAACTTTCTGGTGTTGCCGTGAGCTGTGGTGTAGGTTGCAGACGCGGCTCAGATCCCGCGTTGCTGTGGCTGTGGCGTAGGCCGGCGACTACAGCTCCTGTTAGACCCCTAGCCTGGGAACCTCCATATGCCGTGGGTGCGGCCCTAAAAGACAAAAAAAAAAAAAAAAAAAGTTCCAACAACAGGCGCTTGAGTGCTCTCGGTGGTGTCAGAATTTCATTTCTGAAGAACGTTTGATGGTGAGGAAACTGCAGTGATCACGGGAAAAGCTGAGGTGTTAAAACCCACCCCCAGGTGCACACATGCGCACGGAGGCCTCGGAGCCTCGGGCACACCCCGCTTCCCGTTTCTGCATCTCTGAAATCAGGCTCACGGTGGCTCCTCTCATTGGCTGCAGTTGTCTGGTCTGGGTGTGAAACTAATGGAGCTCATTGCAGAAGACAAGCTCTGTGAGCCAGCGAGACGCACGTGTGTGCGCGCCCGTGCCAGCATACGACACAGTCACACACCAGGAGGGACAGCACCTCCTAGGACGAGAGGAAAGCAGCGAGAGCCAGGCCTGTGTGTTCCGGAAGTGGGGGTGGGCAGGCCGTGGGTGGAGCAGCCTCAGTTGCCCGTGGGTGTAGGACTCTCCTTGTCTTGGTTCTTGTCTGTAATTTCACGTCATACGGCGGACAGACGGTACCTTGATCAAAGGCCCCAGAGTCCCAGGCTGCTGCGCGGCAGGCGACCAGGCCCCCTTTCCTTTCTGCTCATGTCCCTGCTCCCTCCAGCGACCACGGGCCCTTCTGGGCCCCAGGAAAGCGGCCCCGCCCGCCACTCACCCCGCAGCAGCTCGAGCAGGCTCCCCTTGGCCATGAGCTCCGTGATGATGTACACGGGGTCCCCCAGGGACGCCACGGCGTACAGCGCCAGGATGTGCTTGTGCCGAAGCTTCTTCATGGCCTGGATCTCCGACCGGAACGTGTGTTGGTGCAGGTCGTCTGGGGGCAGGGGGCAGCCTTGCTGGGTGCGGCCCCTCGGGGAAGGCGGGCCCCCGTCACCGCCCCCCACCCCCACCTGCACAGAGGCGGCCCAGGAAATGTGGGCGCCCCTGACGCCCCGGCCCCCCATCTGATGCGGGGCAGACAGCCTGGTCCCCACGGTTTACATGGGGACCTCTGTGCCCACCGCCAGCACCCTCACTTGGTTGTCGGCTGGCCCAGCCCGCGGGGGCCCCGGCACTAGCCTGCATGCGCCCTGCAGCCCTGGCCCCCGGCTCCTGAAGTGGGTGGGTCCCCGGGAGGTTTGCGGTGAAACTTTTCAGATTTCTAGTGATCTATTCGAGTGGATTTCCTTTCATTTACATTAAGAATTTAAAATTCCCTTTTAAGATAAATGCATTTAAGTGAAAGCACAAAAAGAGAAAGCCACCGGCTGCAGCAGGCGCCCCGGCGGTCCAGGCCCGGGCTGTGAGCGGGGCCGGGGCGCACTCACCTCGGGCAATCACCTTGATGGCCACTCGGACCTTGTCCTTCCAGAGCCCTTCAAAGACCTCCCCGAAGCAGCCGGCGCCCAGCTTCCGGCACAGCGTGAACTCCTCCCTCGGCCGCTCCCAGTCATGGCAGTGGGGCAGGGGCTCAGGCTCGTGCTGCAGGGGCACAGGGCCGGCCCTTCAGGGGGGCCCCGCGCTGGCTGCAGGGGAGAGCCCCTGGCCTGTCCTCAAGACACGTGGCCCAGGCCCTCCCCGGGGCTGCCTGGGGCCTGGCTGACCCCTGCAAACAAATGCCCCCCACCTGCTCTGGGCCAGGGACACTGGCCTGAGTGCCACTTGGACAGAACTCCTGTCCGGCCCTCGCCCCCAGGTGCCCGCCAGCCCGGAGACTCGGGACGTGGCAGGACCACAGCTGACCTCTCGCTGGCCCGGGGAGAGTGCCTGGGCAAAGGGGGCACGTCCCCGGCCACCCGCGGCTCTGAACGGGCACAGCTCCCAGGCAGCCAGTGTCCCCAGGCTGTGTCCCCAGCCAGTCGGGGTGTTGGGACCCACACCCACCTCCACCCGAGGCTTCCAGCTCCTGAGGAGAGAGGGCTGAAGGCCGGGGGGACGAGCCAAGGGTCTGCCTGGGGCAGGGGCCCTACCTTCCAGCAGGGCGAGGTCAGCCTCAGGCCGTGGGACAGACTCTGGGCCTTGTGGTGCTCCACGAGGTCGGGCAGGCTGGGGAAGGACACGGCCTCGCTCAGGTGCAGCCGGCCGGCCCGCCGCCAGATCTTGTAGTGCCGCACGGCCCGCCCGTCGCGCACTGGATGGAGCGGGACGCTCGTGAATGGGGCAGGGAGCAGCCCGCCCGCAGGGGGCACCCCACCGGGGACAGGAGAGAACCCACACCGACCCCACCTCCCCCACTGAGGTGGGCAGGGCTCCCCGGGCAGGCCTGCAGGTCCCGGATGTCCAGAGCAGTCGGGGGACAGGCCGGAGGGGGTCTCCGCCTGCAGGAAGGGAGCCCCCGACTCAGGCACGGGGGTGGGGGCTGCAGCGGGGGAGCGTACCCGAGAGGACGTAGTTGGCGCCCGGCTTCTCGCTGATCCTGACCAGGAAGGCCCCCTGCTCGACGCCTGCGGCCTGCAGCCGCTGTGAGGCTTCCGAGCGGGAGATTCGGCCGAAGAACCACCTGCAAAGTGGGGGGTCCTGAGCCTCAAAGACCCCGGCTGCGCCCCACCCTGCCCAACGCTGACACACGGCTGCCCAGGGACACTCACTGACCCCCAGGGTCCCAGTGGCTGGTTCTGGACATAGGAAAGGCCCTGGTGACCCCGAAGTGGACACTACCTGGGGGCCTCCTGTCTGTGGGGACAGCAACCCCCGCAACCTTGGGTGCCGTGCTCTGGCTTGGTGGGACCCGGCTCAGGCACCTGCGACTCACACACGCACACTCCCTCCCGCGCTGCGGAGCCACGCACATCTCTCTCTGGGGGACAGGCCCTGGGCCCGGAGGGCGGGGCGGGCTGCGGTCCTTCCCGGGGCGCCTCTGCCGCCGGCGCTCTGCCCTCTGCGCTGCCCACTCCAGGGCCCCGCTGGAACGTGGGCCCCCAGGGAAGACCCCTGCCCAGCTCGGAGCCCCGGGGTCCATGCCCGCCGCTGACCCAGCACCTCTGAAGTCACTCCCGCTCCGGCCCCCCGCCCCCTCCCGCCTCTCAATGCACCAAGTCCCCAGGGCCTCAGGGCCTTGGCGACGGCTCTGACCCCCGCGTGATCGCTGCCCGGAGCCCGGCCTGAGCCCGTCCTGTCTGCTGCTCTCCCTTCAGGAGGCGCCCAGTCGATGGGGCACGCGGGAGCGGGTGGGGTGCCAGGGGTCACCCCAAGGCTACCCTCCGGCCCCGCCCTCGGGGAGCCGCTCCAGCCGCAGCTCCTCCGGGAGCCACCTTGCCCGTGACGGGGCAGCCGCGCTGGTACAGGGAGCACGTCCGTGCCCACACCCTGGGCGGGCGTGTCGCAATGGCCTTCCCGTCCCTCTGACGAGGCTGCCAGTCTGGTTCCGCGCGTTTGGAAGGGGAGCCGAGCTTCACTCCCGCAGAGGCCCGGCCTCGGCCTTGGGCCCCTGTGCAGACCCCTCGCTGTCCGCAGGCGGCCCCTGGGTCCCGGCCCCAGCAGGGGACTGCGGGCGAGCTCGGGGCAGAGCTGGAGCCTCCACAGGGAGGCCAGGGGCCCAGTGAGGGCTCCCGAGGCCAGGATGGCAGGTCCGGCCGCACCGAGGGACACAGGGCCGTGGGCCCCACTTCTCGGCCAGCCTGATGCCCCGCCCCACCTGGAGCCCGGCCCCGGGGGCAGAGCTGTCCCGGCGCCTGCCCTGCCCTGAGCCCGACAGGGGCACCTGGAGAGGCCCCAGGGCCGCAGGGACACTCACGGCTCCGACTCCACCGTCTCCTTCTCGGCCAGGTAGCTTCGGGGCACGTAGCCCTCGGCCAGCGGCTGGCCCGCCGCATCCAGCAGGACGGCCCACCACCACTCCTCCTCCTCCCTGGTCACGCGGAAAAGATCCCCCGCCCGGAAGCTCAGCTCCTCGGCCGTCCGAGCCTCGAAGTCCCAGAGGCCCACATACTGGGGGCCCAGAGGAGCCCGGCCCTGGGACCCCATGGCCGGTGCCCAGACACCTCCACCCGTCCGGCTTCAGGCAGCCCTGGCGGGGAGGGGCCCATGGGCAGAGCTGACCCTGACAGGCCGTCCCCGCCCTTCTGAGCCACCACCCACTTCTGTGACGAGGTGGCCACGCCAGCCACACCTATGCCACCAGGGATGGCCTCCCCAAGCGCCTTGGGCCCCGCCTTGAGGGCCCCGGCGGCCGCCATCCGTCCCCCCACACCTGGGCCAGGTCGGGCTGGGCTCTCTGGCCCACCTGCGGTGGGCAAGCTGCCCAGGGGAGGTGGGCAGCCGCTCAGCCAGGGGGCGAGATGGGCTGGAGGATGAGGGTTAGGCGCTCCGTCCCCAGACCCCCCAGGGCTCTGCCAGACCCAGGGACAGCCAGCCCGCGGCTGAGTCTCTGCCAGACGCCAGGACGGCGGCTGGGCCGCCCGCTCCTCGCCCGCGGCGGTTGGCCCCACCCTCCAGCCCCGCCAGGGCTGAGGGGACGTGGACCAGGGAAGTCACACGGGGACCCTACTCACTGGCGCTTTCGCCTTTATTGAGCACCTCCCTTTGAGCTCAGGATGGGTAGGTCACAAGTTCATGAGCGAACAGGATGGCCTGCTCAGGTCCAAGCGGGAGGCGCAGGGCCCGAGGGGCGGGACAGATGGGCCGCTGACCTGCCCCACACCCTTGGGCTCCAAGGCCCCCCACCGCAGTTCACCCCTCGCGGTAAGCAGAGCGCTCTGGCCCCTCAGGCCGTGTCCCTGCCCGAGAGTCGTGGGCCCACGCCCACCAGGAAGCCAGAAGTCTCCAAGGCCGAGGTCCGGGCCCTTCAGGGACACCAGCACCAAACCTCTTCAGCTTGAACCCGTGAGACGGCTCCCAGCCCTGTCGGAGCCAGCCCATGGGTGGCACCTGCCGTCATGATGCGGGGCTGACCGGCCCCCGTGGGGTCAGAGCGGACACTCGGGGAACGAGGAACTGCGGGTGGCCTCGCACCCCTGCCCTCCCATCCCCTGGGCACAGGATGGGGGGTTGGGGCCCTGAAGGCAGACCTCCGCCCATCCCGCCGTCCACGTCCACCCCCAGGGACTGGGGCGGCGGGGAGAGATGGAGCCCACGGCGCGAGTCGAGCTAGTTCCACGTGTGGTAATGCCTTGACGAGGCTGGAAATCAGCCCGTGCGAGCAGTCATACCTCGGACACCGTGGCTTCCTTTCCCGGGAGGGTTGTCACCCAGGTGCCCGCACTCCGTGGCATGCGTGCCCACCTACCCAGCACAGCCAGGCCAGCACCCAGACCCCAGGACTGAGACGCACGGCCTCCCTGACCTTTGCCCCACCCCCAAGTACTGCCCTCAAGAATTGCCCAGCCACCAGTCTGACCTCCTGGAGGCCTGGCCCGCCCGGACCCCACTCTCTCTGCCCCAGCCCCAGGTTCATACAGTTCTGTGGCCTCCGACAGCTCCTGCCAACAGCCCAAAGGTCACGCTGCCTCCGGTCCCCTGTTTTGTGCGCCAAGACACCCTGGGGTGGTGGCCTGGGCCACACAGGGGCCAGGGCTTCCTCCACCACGATCACCCGGCTGGTGGGCCCTGCCATCAGCTCCAGCTCCTACTCTGGTCCGGGGCTGAGGCCCGGCGCCCTGTGGGAGGTGGCAGCAGTACCCAGCCTGTGCCAGGTGAGGCCAGTCCCGGGTCGGCCTGAGCCCCAGCACTGCCACTTGATCAAGGCCACAGAGGGACTCTGGAGAAAACTGGGAAGCCGGCCCTCCCACTCCCACCCGGGCAGGCGGCGTCTCCATCCGGCAGGGCCCCGAGGCCAGAGCAAACTCTGCCGAGATCCTCGCTCACTGGAGACGCCGGCCACAACCGACAGAGGACGCCAGCCCCTCCCCCGTCTGCGCGGGTGTCTGCATGTGTCACTCGTGCGTGTCCGGGCGTTGAGGCCCACGGCCAGAGGCTCCGCGGGCAGGCGGCAGTTTAGGGCACTGGGCACCCACGTGCGTGTCCACGGCAAACACTGTTCTGCGAGGGGCACCTGGACGGGGGGTGCGGGTCACGTGAGGGCCGGGCGGCGACGCCTGCCCACAGCGCCCAGCCTCTCCTGCAGCGCCGAGAAGTCGGGCCGCAGGTCGGGGTTGTAGCTCCAGCACTCCAGCATGAGGGCGTAGACCTCGGCCGGGCAGGCGGCGGGGCGCGGCAGCCGGTATCCTCGCGAGATCCGCTGCAGAGTCTCGTGGTTGCTCATTCCTGGGGCGGGGCCAACGAGAGGAGCGGGGCCAGTGAGAGAGGCGGGGCGGGGCCGGCGAGCGGGGCGGGGCCGGCGAGCGGGGCGGGGCCGGCGAGCGGGGCGGGGCCGGCGAGCGGGGCGGGGCGGGGCCGCCTTCTTTTGCATGAGGGTCCCCGTGGAGCCCGCCCCCCAGCCCTGGCCAGACCCTGCCTTGAGGCCCTTCTGGGGTCAGCAACGCCCCGGACGGGGTGTGCCTCCTCCATCAGGCTGGCTCCCACTTCCTCCCGCAGACCAGGCCTCAGTCTCCTCCCTCGTGCCGCCCGGAGGCGCACCTTCATAGGGACACTGGCCATAGGTGAAGAGCTCGTAGAGCAAGACCCCAAAGGACCAGACGTCCGACTTCGGGGAGTACACGCGGTAGCTGGCTGCCTCGGGCGCCGTCCACTTGACCGGGATCTGGGAGCTGCTGCTTGGGGAGTAGAAGTCGTCCTGGGCAAGGGGAGGCCAGCAGCACAGCGGGTGAAGGGGCGCCCCCCCAGCCCCACCGGCCACGGGGCCTCCCAGCGGTCTGTGGCCAGAGCCCACGCTGACCTTGAGCAGCCGGGCCAGGCCGAAGTCGGCCACCTTGCAGGCCAGGTCGTCACCCACGAGCACGTTCCTGGCGGCCAGGTCCCGGTGCACAACACGCCTCTCCTCCAGGTAGCTCATGCCCTCAGCCACCTGGCAGGCAAAGGTCAGCAGGACGGGCGGGCTCAGGACCTGGCCTTCGGGGCCTGCAGGCGGGGCCGACAGTCAGGGTCACGGGCGACTGCCCCAGTCACTTCCCTGTGTGCCTGGGTGTCCTCTGCTCTCAGATGGGTGAGAACAGCACGGCCCACCAAGGCTGTCATGGGTACCGTGCCACCAGTGGCCACTGGGGCAGTGGCCACTCAGGGCAGCCAGCTCTCTGGCAGACCAGCCAGGGTCCCCAACCGGAGGCAGAAACGGGCCCAACATGGGGAGGGGGCAGTCGGGGCTGGGCTGGGTCCATGCGCACCTCACACAGGGCTGGTGACCCAGAAGAGCAGGTGCGGCCCAGAACTGCGGTGCTCAGACCCGGCCCAACCTCGCTGGGGCCAGAGACCCCACGGCCACCTGCGCCTCAGATCGAGCGTCCAGGACCAAGGCCTGGAGCACCGGCCAAGGCCCTCGCGGGAAGGGGAGGGGGCGGCCGCAGATACTCACTGCCCAGGAAGGCCCGCAGGCTGCCCTTGCGCATGAGCTCAGTGACGATGTACACGGGCTCGCCTGCGGAGCACACCGCGTGCAGCCGGATGAGGCGCTCGTGCCTCAGGCTCTTGAGCGTCCGGATCTCCTGGGCCAGGTCAGTGAGTTTCATATCGGCTGTGGGACAGGGCAGCACTCTAGGACCCGACTCTGCCCACCGGCCCACCGCCTCCGCCCGGCCTCTGGGGCTCCACCCACCTGCTCTGATGACCTTGACAGCCACCGGCATGAAGCCAAGCCACAGGCCTTCCCACACCTCCCCAAAGTAGCCTCTGCCCAGCTTCCTCCGCAGAGTGAACTCAGAGCGCGGCCGCTCCCACTCGTCCCACTCGGGGGGCTTCTGCGGGGACGGGGGACACTCAGTGCCTCAGCCTGCTGCTCCCGGGCAGCTTCAGCCAGGCACTAGGCCCTCAGCCCTGTGCCCCAGCACACGCCAAACCCTTGCCTGGCCGGGCACGGGACCCAGGTGCCAGCCTCCGGAGGCCTGGCTCTAATTGTTTCCGGACCTAAGTGGCACCTTTGCCCTGATAGGCATCAGTCCACACTCACTGCTGTCCGGACTGTCGTTAAGAGACCGGAAGAACCAGATGGCCGTGCGGCCCCCCGGCAGGTCAGCTCACCCGGGCAGCCACGGAGATACAGAGGCTCCAGGACAGTGGCGCCGCCCGACCCAAAGGCATCTCCGCGCACAGCCTCCGTGCTGCCCAGGGCTGCGGTGGGTGCCTTCCCAGACCCGCTCCAGCCCTCCCTGCAGCTCCACGGCAGAGCTCCCGCAGGCTCCGCCCCCCCCCCCAGGGGCTCCCTTGCGGGCAACACCTGTGACAGCGGGAGGAAGCACTGGGACCCCTGGTGCGCCAGGCTTCTCAGGCCCCCCGCAGCCACCTGGGTCAGGCCGGGCCAGCTGGCCGCGTGCCGGGCAGTGTCTCAGGCCGGGCGAGGGGCAGCCTGGCAGGCAGGGTGGGGGCCCACCTGGGGCACGCAGGGCTGCAGCAGCGGGTTCTGGATCAGCTTCCAGTTGGCCTTGTAATAAGCCAGCAGCTCCTCCAGGCTGGGGAAGAGCCGGTCCTTCTGCAGGTAGAGGCCGCCGTCGGCCGCCGTGGAGACGCGGTAGTGGAGGACTCCGGTCTGGGCCCGGACTGGGCGGGTGCCGAGATGGAGGTCACATCTTGGCTGCAGCCTGCCAGGACCCTCCCACCACCCCTCCCTGGGGCCTGGCTCAGACCCGGCCTTGTGGCCCTGGACGGCCGGGGCCGCCTGGACGAGGAGGGAGCACAGGCGGCTGCAGGCCGCAGCGCAGCAAGGGGCCTGGCAACAGTGTGCACGGGGCACAGAGTAGGCGCTGGCTGGACACTGCGCAAATGAACCTGTCCGTGGGTCGGGGAGGGAGGAGCGGTGGGGGTGAAGGTGGTGAACGGACAAGCTGGGGAGTGAGTGGGTACGTGGGTGGATGACGCGGCGCCAAGAGCCACACGCGGGTAAACCGGTGCGTGCATGGGCACACGTGCGAGGGGATCCAGAAGGTCGGGCCCCAGGAGGGCTGCGGGTTGGCACGGCCTGGAAAGCAACCCCCAGACCGAGGGCAGTCCTCAGCGGGGGACCCTACCTGACAGCGAGAAGTCCCCGTGGCAGCTCTCGCTGGGCCGGATGAGGAAGGCCCCGGGCGCGTTGGCGGGGGACAGGAGCAGCTGCTGGGCCTGGGTTCGGCTGATGCCGCTGAAGTACCAGCTGCAAAGGGCGGGCACAGCGGTCCCCACACAGGCCCAGCCCCCCCAGCTCCCACGCAGGTCGGAGACCCCAGACACCCACGGCGCGTGGCAGCAGGGCCAAGGCCTGACAGTCTGTCAGGGCAGGGGAGCCCCGGGAGCCCCACGCAGGAGCCCAGCCCAGGGCCTGCTAGCACCCGCCCAGCCCCGGGGCCCAGCCTCTGGAGTCATCGTGCTTGCGTGGAGCTGACAGAGCCGTTGGCAGTGACCTGCGTCGGGTGACTGTCCACTCATCCCAGCCACAGGCTTAACCTGCCAAACTCCAAAACTACCGAGCCCCTGCCACGGGGAGCGGCCACGGGGAGCGGCCAGGATGTGGCGGCAGGGGACCGGGGCCAGCTGGCTGGGCACGTGCCTTGGGAAGCTGACAGGCGGGATGGGAGAAGCAGGCCTCGCTCCGGGATGGCCGGGAGAGGCTGCGGAAAAGCTGGGGGCGGCTCTGCACGTACGGAGACGCTGGCCCCTGACGCCAAGCCCCTGAGGCTCCCAGGCAGCCACTCCTCCGTCTGGGTAGGGTTCCCAGACGCCCGAGCTCGGGCCGCCCGCCTGCTCCCCCGCCTGACACCCCATCGGGCGGGGAGTCCACCTGTCAGACCAGGCGCGGCTCCCTGGTGCCACATTCTCAGAAGGAAAAGCGGGAAAGCGCCGGGCCCCACCGCAGTGCCCACGTCTGCTCCCAGAGGCCCACACACGAGCCAGCTCCCTGCCCTGAGCCTCCTGCTGCCTGGAACCTCCAGAGGCGCAGTGGCATGCCTGTCCCCACCCCGCAACCCGACCGGACCGGGGGAGGGCAGCAGCCCCTCGGCCGTCTGTCTTTTTTTCCTTCTTCTCTTGGCTACACCTGAGGCATGTGGAAGTTTCTGGACAGGGGATCGAACTGGAGCCACAGCAGTGAAAATGCTGGATCCCTCACCACTAGGCCACCAGGGAACTCCCCCCCAGCCACCGTGACAGGAGGAGCACGGGGACCTGGGAGCTGTGCGGCGGGCTCTCAGACCGCTGGGGGGCCGGCAGCATGTGCAGGGATCCTGCGGACAAAGGAAATCAACAAAGGTGGGGCTGCCCCCGAAAGAGGGGGCCGGGTGGGTGCTGCCGGAGCCTGAGGCCCTGGGGGGCTACTGGGAGGGGCCAGAGTCCGCTGGGAGCTGGGCTGAGGCTGGAGGCAGGAAGAGGCAGGGTGACGGGGGCAGAAAGGCAGGGGCCGAGGTACCTGGAGAGGTAAAGCCAGGGGGGCCTAGTGGTCAGGACTCGGCCCTTTCCCCGCTGCAGCCTGGGTTCGACCCCTGGTCTGGGAACCAAGAGCCCACATCAAGCCGCTGCATATCGCAGCAAAAAAGGGAAAGTGGGCAGACACGGTGAGGAGTCCAGGGCCGTGTGGACCCGCGTCCCCAGAGGAGGCCTGGCTGGGCAGCAGGCTCGGGAGAAGCTCACACGTTTGAGGAGACTGATCGGGGAGCGGGTGGGACACCCCAGGAGGCGCCAGGCCCTGCTTTCTGGGGCCCGCTGGCCACCGTGGATGGGCACAAGGGACCTTCCCAGGAGACAGTGCTTCCCCGCCCCCAGCCTCCCAGACTCACTTTGGGGCCTGGGGACTGAGCCCTGTGCACCCCCGTCCGTGTTGTTCTTGGAGTGTGTCCCCGGGGCGAGGGGCAGGGGGTGCCATGAGACTGGAGGGGCCTCGGCAGCTTGTGAGTGACAAGGCCTCCCGGCTGGGGCTGGGGGCTCCCCCCCCTCCGCCAGCCGGCCCGGGGCCAGCCAGCCTGGTGTCTGGGGCTAATGACACGGGGAGCGTGGTCACCCTTTCATCTCCATCCCAGGCAAACAGTCATTAGCTCTTCCTCCCGGGAGCCTCTCCCCTCCCCCAGGACCCTGCCAGCCGCCTCCGCGAGGCTCTGCTTGGTGCGGGAGCAGGGGCTCAGGGCAGGGTGCGGCCTGGGCAGTGGGGCCCAGCTTTGCCAGCCCTGTTCTCCGACCAGCTCCCGGCCCCTTGTCAGCTAGCACATCAGCTCTGTGCGACGGGGCTGGGCGACCGAGGGTTCCCTGCCTGCGCCCCGTCCATCCAAGGTCAGGGATTATATTGGCCACGACATCCAGGGCGAAAGCAGACGGAAGCACGTCCAGCGATCGAGTCCAATGCCTGAGGCCTGCGTACCACGTCCACAGCCACAGAGCGGGGCTCTGCTCAGAGCCGGCACACAGCTGGGCCGGGAGGCTACTCTGTCCTGCACACCCCGAGCTGGGCCGAGGGGTCACCTCCTCCGAGGAGCCCTGCGGGAGAGCACTCAGCTCCTGCTTCCCTCAAGAGCACAGGCTGGGAGTTCCCGTCGTGGCTCAGTGGTTAATGAATCCGACTAAGAACCATGAGCTTGCGGGTTCGATCACTGGCCTTGCTCAGTGGGTTAAGGATCCGGCGTTGCCGTGAGCTGTGGTGTAGGTTGTAGACGCGGCTCGGATCCCGCGTTGCTGTGGCTGTGGCGAAGGCCGGCGGCTACAGCTCCTGTTAGACCCCTAGCCTGGGAACCTCCATATGTCGCACGTGCGGCTCTACATAAAAAGGCAAAAAGACAAAAAAAAAAAAAAGAGCACAGGGGGGCCGCGAGCCAAGTGTGCGTGCTGTCTCCTCCCCGCCGGGGGACTGACGGCCCCAGGGGCCTGTGCACTCCGGGGAGTGGGTGGGCTCCCCACCAGCATCTTCCCCCCAAACAATCCCCCCAAAGGCCAAGGCCACGCCTGCCCCATCCCCGATCCAGTGCAGGAGGCAGAGGGCCCGGCTTCTCAGCCACCCACCCACGGTCACCACCTCACCCCCAGAGCACAGGAACCGCATTCCAGACCCCCAGGCCCTCGCCCTCCGAGCAAGGACCACTCAGCAAACACTGCTTCAGGCCGGGGCTGAATCCGCTGCACACACCGTCCAGCCGGCCGCTGGCTCGGCCTCACCACTCTCGCCAGTCACTGTTGCTGCCTGGTCAGCAGCATCAGGGCTGGGTCCCACCCGAGCTGGGTCCCACCCCAGCACAGCACTGGGTGCTTGCTCCCAGCCGCACAGCCGGCCCTGGAGGAGTGGGCGTCCACGGGCCGTCCCCGGACAGCTCCAGGCTTATCTCCAACTCCGTGCAGCCCGCGGTACTTACGGCTGGTCAGAGAGCGGCTCCGGAGTGGCCTTGGCCACGTGTGTGAGGGGCACCAGCCCAGTGCTGGGCCAGCCTGTGAGCCTGCAGGCCAAGACGCAGCCACCCTCCTCCCTGAGGCCGTAGAGCCTGTCCCCGCGGCTGACGCTCAGCTGCCCTGCGCTCTGCGCCCTGAAGTCGTGCAGCACCCTGAAGAGCCGCGCGGGCGCGGGGCCGCTGCAGGGCTCCGACGCGGGGGCCTCCACCGCCGCGGGCTCCCGCTCCACCTCAGCGTCGGGGTCCGGGGACGGCGCAGCGCCTGCCGGCCAGATCTTGTCCCAGAAGAAGGACAGGAAGGTCAGTCGCTTCCTGAGGAAGGGCTCCATGCCCTGCGGCGTGCCAGGCCCTGCGGGGCACGGACGGGACGCAGAGAAAGTGGAGGGGCGGACGGCCAGCGCTGGAGCCTCGCAGCGAGGCGCCCCTGCAGCCTCGGGGTGGGGGGCGGTGACAGCCACTCCAGAGGGAGGGCCCCTCCCCCGCCCGCCCCCTGCCGAGGCTCAGACCAGCGCAGGGTGGCCCTCCAGCCCTGGCCTCGCGACGGCCGCTCCTCCGCTAGACCTCCAGGGAGACTCTCGGGCAGGACTGGTGCCCACCTGCCGCGTGCGGCTGGGACGGGCGTGGCCCTGGAAGGGACCCGGGAGAGGGTTTCCCCAAACCGGCGTCGGGGCGGGGCCGAGGGGCGGGGCCCCGGCGGGTGGGGCCTCTGCGGGCGGGGCCCCGGTGGGTGGGGTCTCTAGGGCGGGGCCCCGGTGGGTGGGGTCTCTAGGGCGGGGCCCCGGTGGGTGAGGCCTCGGCGGGCGGGGCCCTGGTGGGTGGGGCCTCGGCGGGTGGGGCCCCCCGGTGGGCGGGGTCTCTAGGGCAGTGGCCGGCGACGCGGGAGGTCCGGGCGGGGGAAGGAGGCGCCCGCGTCTTGACTGCGTCGAGGTCGCTCTCGCGGAGTGAGCTTGCAGGACGGCTTTGCAAGATTATGTCCCCCGGGGGAAACCGGCAAAGGGTACTTTGATCTCCGTGTTATTATTATTTTTACAATTGCTGACGAATCTACAATTATCTCAAACTTGAAAGCTTAATTTCAAAAAATTAGCGGAGGAAGGAGAAATAGAAAAGAAAAAAAAAAAAATGGGGCCAGAGACGGCAGAGGTCCAGGGCGCGCCTGGAGCAGAGGGGGGCCTGCCCGCCCCCACCCCTTCTCTGCGGGGCGGCTGCAGGGCTGGGATGGCGGGGAGCCTTCCTCCCACTGCTTTTCATACCCTCCCCGGGGAGGTGCCAGCCTCCCTCCCCCTGGACCTTCAGACAGCACTCCCTTTTCCAAATCATTTAGCTCTTGCCCTCAGACCCAAAATAACCGTAACGGCCCTAGAAGTACTGAGTTAGCCCACGGGACGCGGGGGATAGACTGGTGGGCGCTTAGGGGCAAAGCCAAGAGCGAGGTCAGCGGGAAGAGTGGGGGTCCCCGTGGGAGGGTGTCTGCCACCGAACAGACTGGGAGGGGGCCTCAGGGACAGGCGCCCTATCCTGGAAGGGTCCCCACCACTAACCTGCAAGGGAGAGGGGGCACAAAGGACGTCCTGAGGCTTGGGGAGGTTTCCGGGTGCGACATGGGTCGTGACCGCCTAGGTTCCCAAGGAAAAGAGCGAAACCTCTGGGCGGTTCTGTCCAAGCTGAGACCAGGGGGAGGGTCTGGGGCTGGTGACTCATCTGGGACAAGAGGCTTCTCCAGTCCGGGTCCTGGGACTGGGGGGCGCGCCCCGCGCGATCTTCCCATCTCCCCGCAACCCCTCCAGCCCTCCAGCCCTCCGGTCCAGTCCAGGGGCGCGATCCCCACGCCCAGACTCCCCGCCCACCCCGCTCCACCCCCGGGCGGGCGGGGCGTCACAAAGTCGCCATGGCAACTCGCGCGGCGCCGGGTGGGAGGCTGGAACCGGCGGCTCCGCGCGCACGCACAGCCGGCCGGCACCGCTCCGCCCGCTCCGGGAGGCCGGGCAAGTGCGCGCGCGGGGAGGCGGGCCGGGGTCGGAGGACGAGGGGGGTTGTGGCGGACGCGGGCGGGTTTAGGGGAAGGGGTTCTGGGGCCAGGGGTCCCGGCAGGCAGGCCGAGGAGGGTGTAGGTGTGGGGAGGCGGCCAGGGCAGGCGGCTCCTTCCCCGAGTTCCGCAGCGGCCCCTCTGCGGTTTCCCAGCTAGAGACTGGGGCACCGGAAAGGCCTCTGAACTGAAGTCAGATCTGGACTACAGCTGCCTCCGGAGGGGGCTCGAATCTGCCCCAGGCTCCAGCCAGGGCAGAACTTCGGCCAGGGGTCCAGGGGTCCCGGTCTGGGTTGGCGACTCACCCCAGGCACCCTCTCTGCGGCGCCCAGGGCCTGGTTTGCCTCCTCTGCCCCCGGAAGGTCAAGGCCTGGCCTCTGGGGAGGGAGACCAGCTTGGGTCCCGAGCCCACTGCCTCTTAACCACGCGAGCTTGAACGCTTGTTCAGCCTCTCAGCTCCCTTTAGTGATTCTCCAGCCCCTGGGTGCTGGGCGCAGCAGGGATCTCCCAGGTGAAGCCACTGGGTGAGTCTCACTGACCTGGAGGCCTGCTGGGACCAGGGACAGCAGCCAGGGATGCCGGCCCCTTCCCCAAGGAGCCCCAGCCTTGTGGCCAGGGCCTGGGGCCACAGCCACGCGCAGCTGTGGGTACACTGGGCATTGTCAGACACTCAGCGGGGAGCCTGTGTGGGAGAGGGGTGCAGGAGGAGACTCCAGCTCTGGGGTCTGCGGCTGTGTGCAAAGCCTGGACGGAGAGCAAGCTGTAGCCCCCGGAGCCCCCTGTGTGAGACCTCACCGTTTGGGGCTTCGCTCGCGGAGTCAGCTCAGCAAGGCGCCTGGGGCCCCAGTCCGTAGCTGGGCCAGCAACCAGGGTCTGGCAGGATTGTTCCCCCGGGCGGAGGCCAGGGGCCACCCGCCTCCCCAAGCTCGGCCCTGTGCCTCCAGAGAGGCAGGGAGAGCCCGCAGGACCGTGGTGTCCCCATGGGCTCCGGTGCTGCTGAGGCAGGAACCCACCGCATCCTCCCGACTGCCAGGGCAGCAGGCGCGGCCTCACAGCTGCTCCGCGGGGCTCCCGCCCGGGCCGTTCTGGCCCAGAGTCCTCGGTCACTGTCCTGCCCTGTGTCATCACGAGCCATCGGTAGAGTGTTGCACCCTCAGTGTCCACTTTTACCCAGAGAGCGGCCTGCCCGCCTGGCCTTCCAGGCAGCCTCTTCCCAGAGACCGGCCTCCGCCACAGGCTTCTCCCCCCGCCCCAGGCTAGGGACTGCAGAGGGCCTGGCCTGGGGGGCAGTGGGCCCGAAGTCACCCCCATACCAACGCTGCCCCAAGAGAGCCCCCGGGTGGGCACCCGAGGCCAGTCCAGCTGTTGCAGCTCACACCCCGCCCTCCATCCCCTGCTCCCAGACCATGAACTTCCAGGTGACAGGCCTGGGCCTGGACAAAATGAAGCTGGACAGCCCCCAGTCCTTCCTGGACCAGGAGGAGGCCGAGGAGGCCGAGGACCAGCAGCTGCTGGAGCCGGAGGCCTGGCGGACCTACGTGGAGCGCCGCCACACGCTGCGCGAGTTCCTGACCTCGGACCTGAGCCCCCACCTGCTCAAGCGCCACCACGCCCGCGTGGAGCTGCTCGGGAAGTGCTCCTACCACATCGAGGTCCTCCCCAAGCACCTGGCTCTGGGTGACCAGAACCCGCTGGTGCTGCCCTCTGCCGTATTCCAGCTCATTGACCCCTGGAAGTTCCAGCGCATGAAGAAGCTGGGCACCGCCCAGACCAAGATCCAGCTGCTGCTGCTCGGGGACCTGCTGGAGCAGCTGGACCGCGGCCGCTCGGAGCTAGACGCCCTGCTGGAGTCGCCCGACCCGCGGCCCTTCCTGGCGGGCTGGGGGCTGGTGGAGCGGCGGCTGGCGGACCTGTCGGCCGTCATGGACAGCTTCCTGGCCATGATGGTGCCGGGGCGGCTGCACATCAAGCACCACCTGCTGTCCGACGCCGGTGCCGCCAAGGTCCCGCACATCCGGCTCACGCTGAGCGCCAAGATGCCCGTCTTGTTCGACCGCAAGGAGTCGGTGGCCCACCAGGACTGGGCCAGCCTGCGCTGGTTTGCCGCCATCCAGCCGGCCGTGGTGGAGCAGTTCGAGCTGCGCTTCAAGCTGCTGGAGCCCCGCACCCAGCAGGAGCGCACGCAGTGCGGAACCCTCCGGGTGGCCGCCTGCGCCTTCAGCGTCCGAAACCTGCTGCCCAACCGCTCCTACAAGTTCACCGTCAAGAGGGTGGAGAGCTGCACGCTGGTCTACGAGCCCTGGCGGGACAGCCTCACCCTGCAGACCCGGCCGGGGCCCCCCGAAGGGCCGGCTCCCAGTCGGCTGGGCAAGCTCGGCGCCCCCTGACCACACCTTCTGCGAGATGATTTTCTAGTATTTATCCACTAATAAAGAGGAGTATAAACACACACACGCAGTTAAAGAACCAACCCTGCTCACGTTCCAAAAGCGGCAGCAGCCACATGACTGTCTTTCCCGACTCAGCGCCCCCCCCACCCCTGCTCCCGCTCCCTTCCGCAGGGGGGGCCCCCGCTGGCCTCTCCAGGACACTGACCCCTGGAGCAAGAAGCTCTGGCATGGGGTCACCATCACCAAGAATGGTAGCAGCACCAAGGCTCTGACCCCTGGCCCAGGCCCCCCACCGTGCCGCCTTGGGACCTGGCGCAGCCTCTGGTTTTCTTTCCTGACCCCTAGCCTGAGCGAGGCCAGGGATCAAACCTATAACCTCATGGTTTCTAGTCGGATTCGCTTCTGCTGTGCCACGATGGGAACTCCTAGAGATCGCTCATCTTAAATGACTATTCTAGTTGGTATGCAGAAGCCCCGAAAGGCTTCAGAATTCAAAAATATTCTCATTGAAAGATTTGGTGTGAAGGCTAATGAAAGGGTCAGCATAAAGGAGTTCCGGTCGTGGTGCAGCAGTAATGAATCCGACTAGGAACCATGAGTTTGCCAAACACAAATACAAATTAAGGAGTTCCCGTCATGGCTCAGTGGTTAACGAATCCAACTAGGAACCATGAGGTTGCAGGTTCGATCCCTGGCCTTGCTCGGTGGGTTAAGGATCCGGCGTTGCCGTGAGCTGTGGTGTAGGTTGCAGACGCGGCTCGGATCCCGCGTTGCTGTGGCTGTGGCAAAGGCCGGCAGCTACAGCTCCTGTTAGACCCCTAGCCTGGGAACCTCCATATGCCGCGGGTGTGGCCCTAGAAAAGGCAAAAACAAAAAACAAAAACAACACACACACACACACAAATACAAATTAATACATACAAATAATAAAAAATAACACGTTTAAAAGTATTTTATTTAAAAGCTGTTGGGCCAGCTCACCCCCAGGAGCGAGACCGTGAGTCCTCTCAGACAGCGGCAGGTCAAGCTGACCAAATACCAGACAGATACAGAAGCGCCAACAATACAGCTGATACACTCCATCCGGCAGGTGTGAAACCCGCTCGGCCGAGAGAAAATACACCTGCTTCTCCTGAGCGCACGCGGCCATTTGCAAGGACGGATGGGGGGGCACCTGGCTGGGTGGTCGTGCCCCCGAGACGGAGAGCCTCGCACAGGGCTGTGGGGGGGCTGTAGGGACATTTGGGAGAAGACCCCGTGGGAGAGGGTGGCGTCCCTCTCCAGGACAACGGGCATCTGGACCCCAACCCAGTCTGGGGACCCTGCTGGGCATAGACAGCCGCTCGCGCCCTCAGAGCTGGGCCTGCTGTTCCTACGAGGAGCCGGGCAACACTGGGGCAGGATTCCCTGAGCTGGACGGCGTCCGTTCGCGCGCCAGCCCTGTCCACCCCCTGCCTGTGTTAAGAGGCCGCAGTCACACCCTTTGACCTGCTTCAGTATGCTTTCAACGATCAAACAACTGTTTTTGGGGATTTTTTTTTTTTTTTTCATTTTTGGCCACCCCATGGCCAGGGATCAGAGCTGCGGTTCCGACCTGCGCCGCAGCCGTGGCAGCGCTGGCTCTCTTAGCCTGCTGTGTTGGGCCGGGGCTGGAACCTGAGTCCTGGCGCTGCAGAGGTGCCGCTGGTCCTGACGTGCCGCAGCGGGAACCCCAAAGAACTGATGTTCCGCCAAGCACTGGAGGATGACAGCTGGGTCAGAGGGCCTGCCCTCCCCCCTGACCCCGGTGGTACCCGGGACCGTCCAGCCCAAGCCCGCGGGGAGCAGTGCACACAGGCTGCGGCTGGGAGACACGCCGCTCCTCTGTCGGTCTGCAACTTCAGAGGAAGCCACGGGTGCCCTGAGTTGGGGTCCTGGCTCCCCTGGTCTGGGCGTCGGATGCAGAAGTCCCTGCTGGAAATGCCCCCTTCTGTGCACGCCTTCTCTGGCAACAAGGCGCTAACAAGCGCTCAGCCGCCTCCCTCCCGTGCAGGCTCGCCGGGGCCATGCTGCCTCGGACAGACCAGGACACAGCTCTGGGGACAGCAGCATCCAGCCAGCGGCACAGGCCAAACTCCTGAAACCTCGCCTCCGCTCTGAGGCCACGCTGTCCGCGCTGGTCTCAGGCCCTCCCCCACCCTCCCACGGCCCTGCCTCCGCACACGGTCCGTCCCGGCCGCCCAGGCCCGGACACCGACCAGCCCCTCGGTGCGCTCCACCCCTGGAGAGGCCATGCCCGTTCTGCCTGTAACCAGCCGGCCGTGCTCATGTGGGCACAGCCCACTGCCCACGGGGGAGGCTGGGACGACCAGGCTTGAGCTCAGGGCAGCGGAAGGGCCCCAGCTCAGGAGGGAGAACGCCAGCAGACGTGGCCACAGCGGCCCTGCAGCCCCACATCACAGGAGACGCAGTTATGAAAAATGCTTTTATTTTAAATCAAAGTACCAAGCAGATACTTGCAAAACAACATACAAAGTAGAACTCAGAGGCCTGCCTTCCCAGGCTGCCCCTGACCCCCACAGACCCAGGCCTGCCTCCCTGAAACCCGAGCGGGCAGCCCGAGCCGCCCGCGGCCGAGGTTTCTTCCCAGACAGGCATGGGCCCTCCCCACGCGCTGGGGCTCAGGCCGCCAGGCCCAGGTGCCCGCGGAGCAGATCCGGAGTGCTGGGCACGGTCACCGCGGGCAGAGGTGCGGCGAGGCTGGAGCCCCCTGGGAAGCTGGCTGTGGAGTCGTCTCTATGGCTCTGAAAGGAACTCTCCTGCCGGCGGCACGGGGCCCGCGGGTGGGGGCGGCAGGCCTGATCGACAAAGGCTCCCGGTTTCACTAGCGACCTGTCTGGTCCGAGCCGAAGCGCACGGCTCACAGCCGCACTGGTCAGTCCGGAGGAGCGCGTGACAAAGTGACATCGCGCTGAAGCCAGAGTTCCCGCAATGATGGCTGAGCAGACACGACAGAAACAGTCTCATGCTGGCGTGGGGCTGGGGCGCCTGACAGACAGACAGATGGACGGACGGGGCCCAGTTCCCTCCAAAGTGCCAGGCGGGCAGCGGCTTCTCTCTGGGTCTCTGCAGGTGACAGACGGGCAGACCAGGGGTGGCCGTGGGGACCCCACTGCAGCAGCTCGGGGAGCCTCCCTGGCCCTCCTGAGTCCAGGACAGCAAGTGCACCGGCCACGGACAGTCCCCGCGAGTGCCCGGGCAGCAGCGCCAGCCAGTGGGGTCAGCCTGCCGCCGGGCGGGGACCCCGGCACGCTGAGCACAGGGACACGGCCCCAACTTGAGGTGCGAACCCTCCAGGGTCCTGCCTGCTCTTCCCACGAGCCCTCGGGCACCAAAGCCCCTGGCAGGCTCCCCGTCGCGCTTCCCGGGGCCGGCCAGTCCCTGGTCCAGTCCCTGTGTCCAGAGCACTCGAACCCAGAGCCGGTCGGGAAGCCGGGACACTCAGCACCATCAGGCTGAAGACGCTGCCAACTCGACTCTTCCTGGAAGCCCACTAGGGAGCTTGCCGAACACCCACAGAGCGTGTGCGGCGGCCCCCGAGCCTCGGCCAGGCGGCTCGGGCCAGGCGGGTGTCCCCGGGTCTGCGCCCCGACCCTGGGCGCCCTGCAGGTTCGCCGAGCCCGCGCAGACCCGCAGCACCGCAAGGCCGGTCCCAGGCGGGAGAGCAGGGCGCTGGCCACACTAGACCTACAGAAAACTGTGGGAAGAAACAAATCCATAGGATCCACGGGTTCCACACTCGGGGACGGTTCCCAAGACTGTGAGAGTGACGGCCCCCCGCCGCCAGCTGGACCTGGCCCCCCGGCTCCTGCCCAGGCTCAACGTGTAAACAGTGTTAACAAGCAACAGATGGAAAAATATATTTCCCAAGAAAACTGGGGGGGGTTGGAACTCAGAGGCCACGTCCCAGGCTGCTGCCACGCCCCGGCCCGCTCCACTCCGTCTGTTTTGGCGTTTCCTCTCTTTGGTTCAGCGGCCCCGCGTGGCCCGCTGGGCGCGGGCGCTGCGCTCCTGCCCAGCCACGGGCTGAGGAGCGGCGGCCAGGCCTGTGCCCGCAGGGGCCTCGCCTCGCCACCCACTACTTGTGCCCGTGGCCCTCCGCCATGGCGGCCACCTCAATCGTGGCCGTGTGTTCCTCGGGCCCCGGGGCGGCCACGGCACTCTCCACGGCCCCCGTGGGCACTGTCACGATGGCGCTGCCCCCGGGCGACACCTGCGCCACGTTCTGCAGGGCGGGGCCCAGGCCGGGCAGGGTGAGCAGCTGCAGCGGGCTGAGCACCTTGACCACGGTGCCGCCGTCCTGCACGGCCGCCGTGCTCAGGACCGTGAGGCTGGAGGCGTCCGGGTGGATCTCCACCGTGTTGGGGAAGGTGCCGCCCGAGGAGGCCAGCACCGTGTAGCCCCCGAGCAGCGGCGAGGCGGGAGAGCCGGCCGGAGCGGCCTGGGGGGCGGCCTTGCCCAGCACCGGGGAGGGCAGGGCCGACACCACCTTGCCCAGCGGCACGCCGGCGAGCTGGGAGACAGGCATGCCGGGCGTCAGGGCGATCTGGGCCGACTGGGCGAGCACCTGCGAGGCGATGGCGGCCGGGCCGGACGTGGCCCTCGCGAGCCGGGGCCGCTTCACGGGGGGCGGCAGGGAGACGGGCGTCAGCGTCATGAGCACGTTGCTGAGGTGCTGGGACTTGTGCTTGAGCTCCTTGGCCCGCCGGCGGTGCTCGTCACACTGCTGCTCCAGGGCTGCGGGACAGGGCCGGGTGGGACCACGGGGCTGGGGACAGGGGCGCTAGGACCATGAGCTGTCCTGACCTGGTGCCTGAGCACCCTGTCCCTATGGCGGGTGACACTCTGCCCCGTCCCCCGCGCCCCCTGCAGCGACACTCTCCGCAGAGCCCGCTCTGATAGGACCTGTGGCTCCGCGGCAGCACAAGTGTCGTCTCGGCACAGCTGCCTCAAGCTGCGCGACGTGGGGACGGGCCTTCCCTGTGCCCTTTACTCTGCTCCCATTGTCCTAAGATTTTCAACAAAGCTGCCCCTGCGATGCTCTAAGATAAGGAGGTCCCAGCAGTGCACAACCCGCCTGCTTTGCACACCCAGGGACCCTGTCCCCCGCCGCATGCTGGGAGCCGGGAGCCGGGAGGAGGTGCCACCTCACGGGTGCGCCGTGGGGCTGCGCTGACCCCGCGGGACGTCTGTCTGGGCTCGTGTTGGCACCACTGCCCGCAGGCCTCGGCCCCTCCCCGCGGGAGGAGCTCGCCCTCGCGGCCGAGAGAGGCCAGCGTACCTGCCAGGTCTCGGGCGTACTGCTCCCGCGAGCGGTCCATCTGGCACTTGTGGCTGGCCAGCACCTTCTTCACCAGGTCCAGCATGCCGAAGTTCTGCACGATGTTGTTGAGGAGCACGGCGTCTACAGGGCGAGGCGAGTGCGCGCGAGAACGCTGAGGGTGGCCGCCCGGGAGAGGCACCGGGCGCAGCTGGGTCCCGATGCGAGGACGCGCTCCGTCCCAGCGCCAAGGGCAAAAGGGGCAGCCGCCCGCCCCGGCCGACGCTGCTGGGCTCGGCCCGCAGCTGGGAGGACCGGACCGCACCCACGGACATCCTGCCCCCGCCCCCCACAGAGCAGGACGAGGACCGGGCCGACACAGAGCCCTCACCTCGGAGCTGCAGGGGAGGGTCCTGGACCCGCTGCTGCAGGCCCTTCATGGTTTCCACCAGCTCCTGGTGGAACTCCTGAATGACCTCATCCAGCAGGCCGGCATCCTTGAGGCCCCGCCAGAAGGCAAACGTGTCATCTGTGAGGGAGGAGAGGCTGGGAGCTGGGGAGCCCTGCGGGGCAGCCCCACCGCAGCTGCGAGGAGCTGCGGGGGACACGGCTCTGGGGTCAGCAGTGCCCCCGGCGCCACGTGTGCAAGTCCAGTGGCTTGGCCCAGGCAGAGCCCGCCCGCCCGCCGCACCCCCGGTGGGAAGCTGCAGGAAGGCCCTACCTCCCACGGCCGTGGTCCAGTCCCCAGGATCCTCGCAGGTCTCTATGGTGATGGTGGCAGGAGCCCCGTTCACTGCAACCAAGATGCCGGGTGAGCCTGCCCGCGACGGGCCAGCACCCCACCCACCACCCACGCAGCTCTGCGCCTCCTTCGCCCGAACGTCACAAACTAGCAGGTGCGTGAGCAGAGCGGAGGATCCACACGCCTCGCGCTCCAAGCCCACGGCCAGACGCCCACAAGGAAGCTGGAACACACCCGCTCAGACCCGTCGCTGGCCCTCAACACCCTGCGTCCTTGTCACCTTCGTGGTGAGCACCTAGGCCTGCCGGCTGGGGCCACGGGCAGCTTCCTCCTGCCTGCCCCGCGCCTCTCACTGACTCCGCCGTCCATCTCTGCGGCTACCACCTTTCTGTTTTCAGAAATGAGAGGTGGGACTTTGACAGACATTCGCCACCCAGGCTGGTGCACCTCGGAGCCCATCTCTAGTGTCTGCAGAGTCCTGGACACGGCTCAGATTTGGCCACTGGGGGCTTGGAATCAAGCCCGGCAACCTAGCACCGAGTAAGCCTTCTGACCTCATGCTGGCCCCTTCCACGTCCGACAACGAGGCCGTGCTGGGGACCTCAGATGCCTGACCGGCCTTCTCAGTAGTCTGGGCTTGTATAGAACCTCTAACTGCACAGCGATGCAGGTGCCCTGACAGCCCAGCCGAAGAAACCGCCTCATAGGTAAAGCGACGGCCTGTCCAAACCATGGGGTGGCCATTCAGAACTAAATCCCGGACCCACTCTGGCATTTACTGGACACGGCACTTTGACTGGAGGTCAGTGCCTGCCCCTCCTGGCCACGGCCACGCTTCATAGGGCAGAGTGGAGAGTCTGGACCCAATCACCCCAAGGAGGCCCTGTTCCCACGGAAGCCACTGGCCCACCGGGAGCAGCACACTGTCTCACTGAGTCTCTGGGTGGCGGGGGCCGCTGCCGCCCCAGGCCAGCCCCGAACGCGGGCAGCCTGCAGGGTCCCGGGGCTCTCGGGAGGGGCTCCAGCCCACTCAGGGAGGAGCAGAGAACTCAGCCGGGGTCCGCGCCTGGACCTCACTCCGGCCCACGCCTCCCTCTCTGTCTTCCCAGGGACAGGGCGAGGCCCCTCCACTGACCGCCGTCTGGCCAGAGGCGAGGGCCCTGCCTGGCTGAGTGCTCGGTGGGCAACACCAGCAGGGCACACAGGACCTGATTTCACTCCAGGTCTAGTTTTAAAGGCAATTTCTACATTCAAGACCTGGAAAGAATTCCGGGTGTGTTCAGTGCTTCTACCACTGAGGGGCACAGACGCCAACACAAAACACCATGAACTCGTCAGCAAACCCCAAGTGGCAGGGGACACGTGCTCAGGCCAGGACCGAGTGCCACGGGGTGAGGACACAGGGCCGATGGGGCCGAAGCTGGGAGTGGGCACCGGACGCTTGCTTTGTTACTCTTTATACAGTTCTCTACAAATGCATCACCACGTTTCGTGATAAAAACGCCCTGAAAAGACCAGCAATTCGGCTGCACCCCGCGGTGAGGAAGGAGGTGGCCGCTGACCCCGGGGCCGCAGGGCCGGCCGAGGGCCCGGCACGTACCGTCGGCTGTGGCGGGCGTGAGCGGGATGTACTCGGCTGGCGTGGGGCTGCCCAGGGACGCACGGGCCCCCGAGAGGTCGATCTTGGTGCTGCGGCAGGTGTTGGAGCAGACCCGGTCGTGCTGGTAGAAGTCCAGCTCCCCCGAGTCCATGATCTTCCTGCGCAGGGAGGGCGGGCGTCACACAGGCCCCCTGCGCCCCCGCCAGCACGGTGCCGCTCTGCCACCGCCACGGGCCGGCCCAGGGGGCAGCCCCGAGGGGAGAAACCCCCAGCCGCGCCCACAGCACCAGGGCCTGGGCTTCCCGTTGCCAACTCAAGGCTGCCACCTCTTGCCTTGGTTTTCCCAGGAAGCTCCTCGTGTCCCCCGGCCCCCCGGCCGCCCCCACCTGCCGGGACGCCGCCCCCAGCCTCCCCCCAGGGGTCCTGACTTAAGTTCAGCACATCTCAGCTCACCCGCCTCCGCCCCCTAAAGGGTCGGACGGCCCTGGGGCTCCCGCCTCCCTCGGCCCCTGGACCGCCTGACGGCACCTCCCAGGCGTGCTCGTCCAACGAAGTGGCCACAGCTGTGCCGCCAAGACACTCGAGCGGGAGTGGGGGCGGGGGCGGGGGCGGGGGCGGGGGCGGGGGCCAGGGCCGAGGGAGGACGCCAAGCTGCTCCTCCCGATGGACGGGAGGCGGGAGGAAGAGAAGCCCCCCCCCGCCAGCAGCAAGGCGACGGGATCGGCCGCACCAGGCGCCATGGAAAACTGCGGCCACCTCTGGACAGACGTGCAGCTGGGGCCCGATGGGAGGTGAGCTGCTGCCCCCGGGGCAGGAAATGTAGAGACGTGGACCTCAGGCACCAACGCTCCAGGGGTATAAACTCAAAAGCCTAGTCTGCCCTCAGGCTTCTTGGAAGGGGCATCACCCTTTCCGCTTCCCAGGGGAAAGGAAGGTCACAGGCACTTGGGGACAGGCCGCACCACCACAGGGGGCGCCACAGGAGGGCCTAGGCGGGAAACTCCAGCCCTCAGCGATCTCAGATTAAGGTCTGTGTGAAGGCGGCAGGAGCTGGCTGGAAGCTTCCCCAAATTCCTAATTAATCCAAGGAAAGATGAGGTGTATGGGGAGAAAGGTGGGTGGACCTGACCAAGACCTCAGTGCCGACGAGGGTCAGCGATGGGGCACAGGCCAGCACCACCGGCTCTACAGACAGGGCGCTGGGGATCGAGGACCAGACGCCCTCAAAGCATCAGCGTCACAACTGTCATGGCACAGGAACAGTCCAGCCTGGAGGAGACAGATGTGCCAGTGAACACAGACCTGGCCTGGTGGGACCCTTGCCCAGCACACTGGCCAACCAGAAGGGGCAGTCTCTGGACAACTGGCCAGACTGATGCACTGAAGCTTGAGGAGGCCGAGTCTGGGCGGCAGGAGCAGGGTGCGCACACGGGGTCGGGCAGCCTGCATCCTGCTCGCACTTCAGAAGGAAGAACAGGAACCAAGAGGGCTGAAGACCAGTCCAAGAGGCAGGGCCTGGCTGCCCGTCCTGACTGCTGCCCGGCACTAACAGGTTCCAGGCGCCTCCGGGAGAGAACTGGTGGAAACCCCTGAGGACAGGAAGCCCCGCGGGTCTGACAAGGTCACGCTCTGGCAGGGGCAGAGCCCAGGACGCCTCCTCTCCGTTTTCCTGGCGCATAAAACGGGCCTCATCTCCAAAACCAAGGGGGAGGGCGTGGCCCCTCACCCCGCCCCCAGCCCTCCCTCAGCAGGGGCCCCTCCCAGCCCCGGCCCCGCCCCTGGCCCCAGCCCCGCCCCCTCACGGCCCCGCCCCTCCGCCCGGGCCCGCCCACCTGAGCATGATGCCGTTCATGCGAATGGCCCTCTTCCAGTCCTTCAGGGTGGACTTGCCCGCCAGGTGCACGAACTCCTTCGGGCTGATGACGTGCTCGTCGTACTGCGGGGAAGAGCAGAGCCGGGTCAGGACCGGCCTCCCCCTCCGCCCCGCCCCGCGCTCCTGGCCTGCAGCCCTCCGTCCAGAGCCACCCCAGAAGGGTGCAGGCGCCGGGCAGACGCGGCCCCCAGCCTGCCGTCCAGCATCACCCGAGGCTATCCTGCCCTGTGCAGGGGGCCGGAGGGGCACTCACCCCAGCCTGGGCCCCAGCGCCCAGACAGGCACCCAGCAGACCTTCCCGGAACCCAGTTAACTCGTGCGCCAATCATGGCAATAACCGGAGACCTGCACAGGGTCCACCCGGACACCCCCTTCACGGCCTGGGGCCACGTCCACTTCGGAGTCAGGGCCTGTCCTCTCAGCTCGAGGGTCCGCTGGTTTCACCCAACAGTGGAGCTAGGGTGGCCGGAGAAGCTGAAGCGCCCTCTGCCGCCTCGCTGCATAAGCAATTATGGGAACTGAGGACCCCAAATCAAACTGCACTGGCTCGGGAGAGTGCAGGCGGGGGATGGAGTCACAGTCTCCGCAGAGGCAGGACAAAGGCTCCGGCTGCCGCCTGGAGCCCGGCAGCCGGGCCAGGGCCTCCCCTCTCTGGGCCGGCAGCCTGTGTTGGGCGGAGCCCGGGTCATCCTGTGGCTGGAGCAGAAGCACCAAGGCTCGCAGACAGGCTGCCCCAACCGGCAAGCTCCACGGCCAATGTGTGTTCCACGAATGGAAGATTCGTGACAACCTCGTTTCGAGCTAAGCTCTTGGCGCCATTTCCAACAGCGTTTGCTCCCTCTGGGCCCGGGTCTCATTCTGGTCACTCGCACAGCCTTTCAGACCCCCTTGTAAATATGTTTGTTAGGGTGACCTGGGTCCTGGGTCCTCGATGTTATTACCACCACGACTCTGAAGTCTCAGAGGTGTTAGCATTTTTCAGCAATAAAGTTTCCTCTATGGCCACAAATGCAGCAGACAAAGTTCCCGGCCAGGGACTGAATCTGGGCCGCGGCTGCGACCTGCGCCGGACCCTTTACCCGCCGCACCGAGACGGGGACTGGACCCACACCTCCACAGCAACATGGGACGCCGCAGTCAGAGTCTTTTTTTTTTTACGGTGCTTTTTTTGTTTTGTTTTGTTGTTGTGTTTTTTTTTTTTTTTTTGTCTTCTCTAGGGCCACACCTGTGACATATGGAGGTTCCCAGGCTAGGGGTCAAATTGGAGCTGCAGCCATCAGCCTAGTCACAGCCACAGCACGTGGGATCCAAGCTGCGAGCCGCGTCTGCGACCTACACCACAGCTCATGGCAACGCCAGATCCTTAGCCCACTGAGCAAGGGCAGGGATGGAACCCGCAACCTCATGGTTCCTAGTCGCATTCATTAACCACTGAGCCACGACGGGAACTCCTGCAGTCAGATTCTTAACCAGCTGAGCCACAGTGGGAACGCCAGCAGTGAAGCATTTTTAAGGTTAGGTACACACCTCGTTTTTAGACATCACGCCAGCACCCCACTAAGAGCACAGTCTAGTGTAAGCATCATTTTCACACTTGCTGGAAACCAAAACACCCGCGACAAGCTTGCTCACCACACTGGCCTCACCGAGACGGCCTGGACCTGAGCCCACAGCACACCCGCGGGCTGCCTTTATCTCCACCCCACTCGGTGCGGCCAAGGCCGCCAGCTGGGAAACCCCATGTAAGAGAGGCGCCGAGCTGGGCCTGAGCCCGGGCAGGCCGACGGTGGGCCGTCTCTGGCCGCTCCCAGGGAACACGGGGTCCCCGCCCCCGCCCTGGACACCCTGCGCCTGTCGCCTCTGGCTCTGTCTGCCGGGAGGCTGCAGTGGCCCGAGCTGGTACTTTGTGCCTGCCTCCCGCGGGGACTGCCACTCTTCACCGGCCAGGCCCTCCTCTGCTCGGGCAGGTGTGCTCTGCTCGCAGGGTGGACCCTACACAGCTTTTGAAATGTGCTTGGTTTCTTTTTATTCATTAAATTGGGATCTCTTAAGCCTCTTGAGCTGAGGACTGCTCTCTCTTTGGTTATGAAAGTTCTCAGACCCTCTCTCTTTCCAGAACTCAGACAGACAGGTCAGACCGCCATGTGCTTCCATTTTCCTCGTGACATTTCAGCGGACAGTTTTCTGGATAACTTCCTCATGTCTACCTTCCAGTTCATGAATTCTCTCTTCAATTGTGTCTAGCCTTCTCTAAAATCCATCCACTTTGTGTTCCATTTTAATTCTATTTTTCATTTCTAGTTTGCTTTTCCAAATCTGCTTATGCTTTGCTCATATTTGAATCTCTATCTCCTAAGTAATTTTTTTTTTTTTTTTTTGGTCTTTTTAGGGCCACACCTGCAGCATATGGAGGTTCCCAGGCTAGGGGTCTAATCGGAGTTATAGCCACCAGCCTATGCCACAGCAACGCCAGATCTGAGCCGCATCTGCGACCTACACCACAGCTCATAGCAAAGCTGGAGCCTTGACCCACTGAGAGAGGCCAGGGATCGAACCCGCAACCTCACGGCTCCTAGTCGGATTCATTTCTGCTGCGCCATGACGGGAACTCCTCTATCTCCTAAAGTTAATTAAACACAATTATTTCATATTCCATGTCTCCAAAGTGCAACCTGCAGCATTTATGGGTCTGACTCTGCCTCTGCTTTGCTCCCTTGTGTTCTCAGAGTTTCGTTTTGTGCTGTTTTATCGTGAGCTGTTCCTTTTCTTAGAACGCTGTCTGCCAAATTCCCTGAAACCTGAGACTAAGATGAGCTCTTCCAAAAAGGATCTTTCATTTGCTTCCAACAGATTCCTGGGGGAGCTGCCAGCCAGGAACCACTTACACCTAAACTCTGGGCTAAAGGTGTTCAGACAGCACTGCCCAAACACGGGCCCTCAGCAGAGCTCCCTATTCCGCCTGCTGCTAAGACCTGAGACCTGTCCTTGTCGTGGGGACAGAGGGGCTGGCAGCACAGGACTCGTGGGCCCCCAGCACTGAGGATGGAGGCCCCGGGAAGCAGCAGCCCCACATGACGCTCTCCACCCCCATCATGCCCTGGGGTCCCTGGGCTTCACCAGCCCGCCGCCAGCCCGCAAGCTGAGGAAGGCTCTCGGGCAGAAGCGGCACGGTGCTTGGCCTCCCCACAACTCATCCTCACTCAGGCCCTGGACCCGCCTCTACTCCGCCGCAGCTGGAGGAGGCGTCGAGAAGACGCTTGATGAAAATATCTACATTAGCGTTTTGGTTGTTTCAGCACAAGATGAGCCTGGGTACCCAAGCTACTGGGTTGCAGAGAGCAGACCTCCCCCCCCATGTCTTATTCCCGGCTGCCAAGGAGTCTTTGCAAAGAATCCGCCCTCCAGCCTGTCCGACAGCGCCACCGCCAACACCACGTGAACAGTCTCCCTGCCCCCAGGCTCCCCACGACCCTGTCCGTCCCCGAGGCCCCTTCCTTCTCTGCTCTCCCCGGCACCCACAGGTCACCCCGGGCCAGGGTCAGTCGTGCTGCGGCTGCTGTGCGGATGGCCGTCCTTCTGCGGCCGGGCGCGTGCCTGGGCCCCGGCCGCGTGGAGCCCTCACCTGCACGCACTTCACGTTGATGCCGGGGCACACAAACTTCCTCCAGATGAGGCTGGCCCTGCTGTCCCCGCAGGTGATGGGGTACACGATCTCGGCCTCCAGGCCCTCCTCCTCCTCAGCCATCTTCACTTCTCACCGGGGGGGCGGGGGGTACAGAAAATCAGTTACAACTTCTCCAAAAAAGCGCAAAATTACCCACTGACCCAGAAACCAGAAATTAAAATCCAGGAGGGACTGAGTGGGGACCAAGGTGGGCAGGGAGCTTTCTCACCAGCCTGAGCTAAAGAGCCACTGCAGGAAGTAAGCCTGACCCGGAACAACTCCTGAGAGACTTATTCTCAACGCCCGGAAGCGTGCAGGCCACAAGCAAGGCCAGAGATGGCAGGCTTCTCCCTGAGTGCCCCCGCGAGCAGAACCGCGGGGTGGGGCTCCCCCCCGGCACAGGCCAAGGCCACGCGGGGACCCCGAGGCCGGGGTCTTCACAGCGGCACAGGCCCGCCTCTGGAGAAGAGCCGGCAGGGGCCTCAGCCGCCTGGGCCGTCCCCCAAGGCGCCTAAGCTGTGCGGACAGGAGGCCCGTCCCCCGGGCAAAGCTCCAGGGCTGCCAGGAGAACGCAGGCTCCTACCTAACACGGCTTCCTTGAGCTGCGAGGACGCTGTGAACGCGGCTGCAGCGGCGGCCGCAGCGCTCTCCGTCTCCATGTTATCTTCCGTCAGGTCGCCCCTGTGAGGGACGGGGAAGAGACAGGGACGTCAGCACCCCGCGCCAGCCGGCCCTGCGCCGAGTGCCCCGCGCACCCCGCGCGCCGAGCCCACAGCTGCTGCTCTGAGTGGCCGTCCTGCTGGCGGCTGCATCCCTACTGTACACAGGGCCTGGTGCGCGACACCTGTGCGACCAGCACACCAGCATCTGTGAAGACAACGGATACTTAAGAGGGAATTCTCAACCCCCATTTCTTTTTTTTAACGAAGTTTTCTATTTCTATTATAATGATTATAACAACTAAAAGAAAAAAAAAACTTTGGAAAGAAGGGAAGGAGCTCCCGCTGTGGCTCAGTGGGTTACGAACCCGACTAGTATCCATGAAGATGTGGGTTCGATCCCTGGCCTTGCTCAGTGGGTTAAAGATCTGGTATTGCTGTGAGCTGTGGTGTAGGTCACAAATGTGGCTCAGGTCCAGCGTTGCCGTGGCTGTTGTGTAGGCCAGCAGCTGCAGCTCCGATTCAGTCCTGAGCCTGGAAACTTCCATATGCCGCGGTGAAGCCCTAAAAAGACACAAAAAACACAAAGAACTTTCTGCATGGAAGGAAAATGTTTGTGCGACATGCTGGCTTCCTAGATACACCACCTGCCCCCAACCAACCCGCTACCTCAGCAAAGCAGGCTTCATGAACTTGGGGCACTGCAGGGCCCCCAAACAGGCGGCCGGGACAGACACCAGTGCCGCAGAGGAACGAGCTGGCTTCACCCCCACCTTTTTTAAAACATGGAGCAACTTCTAACCAGTAGGATGGCAGACCTACTTCCTCGGCGAAGGAAGAGGAGGCCCTCAGGCTGTGTCAGGTGAGCGGCCTCAGCGCCTGAGGGCTCCCACAGCCTCCCCTCCCCACAGGACAGACGAGCCTCCGAGCCCCGCTTCGGCCACACCCCACGGGGAGCTCTCGGCTCCTCCACTGCCTGCTGGAACCTTCTGCCGTGAAGACACCCAGGCTGCTGCTGGGAAGGCTGGCTGGGGGCTGGACTCACCCCGCGCCTCCACTCCCACCAGGTCAGGTGCCTGTGTGAGTGGCACAAAAGCTGGGCTCGGCTGGCATTGCAGCAGCTCCCAAGGCGGCCGTGGGCGGGGGCTCCCAGGCAGCATCCAGGCACCGGTGGGAGCGGCTCGACCGCCCCGGCTCTGCCCACCGACCCCCGGCATCCAAGTCCAGGGCAGGGGCCCAGCGCGGCCTCCTGGTGGGGGCGGGAGGTCACGTGAAAACACCCGCAAGGGCCACACGAGGCCTTGGGCGGGAAACTCAAGGGCAAGGTCCGCACTTCCTGACAGTCATGCCTCGGCCGGTGGCTGGGTGGGTGGGCGGGCGTCACCACGGCCCACCAGGAGCGGGGCCCAGGGCCAGGCCCACGGCCACCCTGTCTGCAGGAGAGCAGGTCAGAAACCTCAGCGCCAACATCAGAGCTTGAAGCTGCGGGGACAGGCCAGCCAGGCCTGCGCAACAAGTCGACATGCAGAGTGAGGAAACCCAGCCCCAGCAGCCGGGGCTCCTTCCTCTCGGCTCAGTCCCCCCCAACCCCGGCCGTGCCAAGGGCACAGCAGGGCCAAGCCCACCCGCTGCTGCTTGCTGGGGAAAGAGGAACAGCGGCACAGCCAGCGGGCAGGGCTGCCAGACTCCGTGTGGCCGGCCGACACCAAGAGGGGCGGAACGCGCCGCGCCACCATGAGGACGACGAGAAAACCAAGGGCTCCTTGAGCTCCTTCTGGAGAGCCGGCTCCACGCTCGGGCCCTGGTGCCGCGGCTCGGTGGTTCTGCCCGGGCTTGGCTCTTGCCGAGGCCGCGGGCCGTGCTCCCTCTGTCCCCGCTGTGCTCCCTCTGGCACCTGCGCAGGAGCAGCGGCTGTGCCCCGGGGCCGAGGCCGAGACCAGGGCTGCGGGCAGCGGAGACCGAGGGCAGGCGTGCCTGCTCCCAGCGGAGGCCGGCTCCGGTCCCCTCGCGCCCGGCCTACCTGTCCTTCCGCCCAGAGCCACTGCGGCCCAGCAGCGTCCCCCACCCGCCAGCCCCCAGGACAGGCCCCGTCCTCACCCGTGAGGCGCCAGGTTGGTGGTGACCAGCACGGTCTTCACCTCCTCTGCGCCGCCGCCGTCCGCCGCCGTGTCGGGCGTCGTCACCACCACCACCTCCTCCATGTGCACGCTGACGTCCGGGGTGGCCATGGCCCAGCCGAACGGAAGGCGGCCGGGGCGCGTCCCTGAGCCAGGGCCCTGGTCCTACAGGGGCGACACGGTGGGCACAGGTCTGCAGGGGCCTCTCACCGCTTTTTGACACAAGCGGCAGCAAGAACGGGGCCACGCAGGGCCTGTGCTCCAGCGGGGACAGAGGGAGCACGGCCCACGGCCTCAGCAAGAGCCAAGCCCGGGCAGAACCACCGAGCCGCGGCACCAGGGCCCGAAAGCCCGGTGGTCACGCGCAGGGACGCGGAAGGAGCCAGGACCCAGGCAAACGCCTCTGGAGGTGAGACTCCTGGTTGGCACCTGTCCCCCGCGTCCCCATCCTGAACTCCAGGCAGTGCCCAGAAAAGTGTCAGAGATAAGTCCTGTCTCTGCTGCTGAAGCCCTGTGCCCGGTGCCTCCGTTCCCGCTGGCTCTGCCCCCGAGCAAAGCGAGCCTCGGACACCCGTGCTGGGGGCAGCCAGGCGGGCGCTAAACCCCGAGGACCTGAAGCCACACGGGCCCGTCCGCTGCTCAGGAAGCCGCTCTCCGCCCTCGGACGCCGCGCAGCGCAGACCAGGTCCTGAGGCGTCTCAGCGCGGGGGCCACGGGGGCCAGGTGCTCAGCCAGCGGACGAGGGCCGGGGTGCTGGGGGTCTGCGAGCGAGCGGGAGACTGTGGAGACGAGGGCGGGCAAAGGGCTTGCAGCCAGTGTGTGTGAAGGCCTGGGTCACTCCCTGCCCGGCCATGCGGGGACCAACCCCAAATGGCAAACCAAGGTTTTGAGAACTGACCTCCAGCCAACCACCGCCCACCGCTCAGACCGGCTTTGGTGGCACCTGCACAGGCTGGAAAACCCATCTGCCTAGGGCCAGGCCCACCCACGGCGGGACTCCGAAGCTCGGCCCGGACCTGCCCTGCCATAGCAGAATGCTCCACTCTCCATGACATTTAAACAAGACCAAGTCTCACACCACAAAAGCCAAGTATCCAGAATTACCTATGAAACAAAGAACCAGGAAAGTCGGACCAAGTCTCAAGGGGAAAAACGATCAAGAGATGCCCCTCCGAGGCCACCGCTGGAGTGACAATGACCTCAGGGCAGGGGAGAGAAGTCACAGCCAAGTGGAGAGGGGAGAACTGAAAGCCACAATAACAGAAATGAAAAGTCACTGGCTGGGCTTAATATCAGAACGGAGATGGGTGAGGAAAGAGCTAAGTAATGAAAATAAAGACAGAAGTTCCCATCGTGGCTCAGTGGTTAACGAATCCGACTAGGAACCATGAGGTTGCAGGTTCGATCCCTGGCCTCGCTCAGCAGGTTAAGGATCCAGTGTTGCCGTGAGCTGTGGTGTGGGCCGCAGACGCAGCTCGGATCCCGCGTTGCTGTGGCTGTGGTGTAGGCCGGTGGCTACAGCTCCGATTAGACCCCTAGCCTGGGAACCTCCATATGCCGCGGGTGCAGCTCTAGAAAAGAGAAAAAAAAAGAAAGAAAAGAAAGATCAATACGAACGAGCCAATCGGAACCAGAGGAGGAAGGAGGACAACGAAGTGTGGGGAGCTCAGGAGCGCAGGATGCAGAAGAGCTGGACGCCCGTGCACTGGGTCCAGAGGGACAAAGAAAAAAGGGTGACACTGAAAACACTGTGAAGGATAGCTGAACACACCCCTAATTTAGTGAAAAACATAAGCTTGTGCACTCAAGCAGCTCAGTAAACCTCACACAGGATAAACGCAAACAAGTCCACACCAGACGGTACACTTCCCAAAACCAACAAAGGGGGAGCATTCCGAAAGCAGCTGGACGAAGAGGTATGTGTTTTCCACGTGGGAACAACTCGGAGGCCGGGTGACTCTGCTGGGAGGCAGGATGCTCTTCCTATGTCGGAGGAAAGGGCCTCGGCTCAGGCCCCACCACGGCGGAAGGAAGGTCAGACAAGGGCGTTTCCAGATAAAAGAACGTTAAGAGAACTGCCACAAGCAGACCTGCTCTAAAAGAAATGCTGATGGCGGAGCTCCCTGGTGGCCCAGGGCGCTAAGGACCCAGCGCGGTCCTGCTGTGGCTGGGTTCAGTCCCTGGTGCTGGAACTTCCACATGCCAGGGGCACAGTCAAAAAATTTTCAATTTTTAAAAATAAAGAAATGCTAACGGAGAACTTCAGAGAGAAGGAAAATGACAGCAGAGGGAAGCCTGGACTCTGGGAATGAAGGAAGAGCAACCAAATGGCAACCATCTGGATAAACACAGCGAACAAGCTTCCCTTAACTTCATCTGTTTCCTTTCTTTTTTTGGCTTTTTAGGGCCACACCCACTGCATCTGGAAGTTCCCAGGCTAGGGGTCGACCAGGAGCTGCAGCTGCCGGCCTACACCACAGTCAGAGCAAGGTGGGATCTGAGCCACACTGTAACCTACACCGCAGCTCACGGCAGCACAGGATCTTTGACCCACTGAGCGAGGCCAGGTATCAAACCCGGGTCCTCACATATGCCAGTCAGATTCGTTTCCGCTGAGCCAGAACAGGAACTCCTGTTGTTAAAAATGCCAGCCCCCTCTGAGCCTTTCAGAGTCATAGTGACATAGAGGAGCACAGATCACCCCAACATATCAACAACAGAAAGTCTGAAACGGTGGGAGAATTACCAGGTTGTGACAAAAACCTGAAGTGGACAAATGCTGCAGGAAAATGGCGCTGACAGATTTGCTTGAAACCAAGTTGTCATGAACCTTTGGTTTGTAAAAGATGCAGCATCTCCGAAGCACAGAAGGGAAGCACAATACACAGGGAGGGCCTGTGGACTGCAGGGTCCACTTAGGTGACACCTTGGAAAAGACAAGCCTGGTGATGGAGAACTACTCAGTGGGGCCGAGGCTGGGGCGGGGCGGGGCAACGGACGCAGCATAAAAGGACAGCACAAGGGGGATTCGGGACGATGGCGTTGTCTGTCTTCTGACTGGGCCGGGGGGCAGCCCAAATCTATCCAGGTGTTAAAACGCACACAGCTGGGAGTTCCTATTATGGCTCAGTGGGTTGAGAACCTGGCGTAGTGTCCGTAAGGTTATGGGTTCAATCCCTGGCCTTGCTCAGTGGGTGAAAGACCTGGCATTGCCACAAAGTACCATCTAAGTCACAGATGCAGCTCAGATCTGGCATCGCTGTGGCTGTGGTACAGCTCTGATTCGACCCTAGGCTGGGAACTTTCACATGCCGCAGGAGGGGCCCTAAAAAACAAACAGGAGTTCCCATTGTGGCTCAGTGGTTAACGAGTCTGACTAGGAACCGTGAGGTTGCGGGTTCGATCCCTGGCCTCGCTCAGTGGGTTAAGGATTGGGCGTTGCCGTGAGCTGTGGTGCAGGGGGCAGATGCAGCTGGGATCTGGCGTTGCTATGGCTGTGGTGTAGGCCAACTACAGCTCTGATTGGACCCCTAGCCCAGGAACTTCCATATGCCTTGGGTGTGGCCCTTAAAAAAAAGACAAGACAGAATTCCTGCCTCTCCAATGGCAACTGCATTGTTTCAAAACATACACACAAAAGTTACGTCACAGCAAACAGTTCAAGTCCTTGATACGAAGAGGTTCAGACCCAGAGCAAGCACAGCAGGGAGTGAGCTTGTCACGCCCCGCTTTGGGAAGCCCCCTCCCAGGGGGCATCTCTGGGCAGCCTGGCCCTGATCCAAAGCTCGGGTTCCTACTGGTGTGATCTGAACCATAATTAACTCTGAGGTAAGACGTGAAGAGATTTTTAAACCATCGTTTTGGGGGGTACAAGTGTGCACAAATGAGACAAAGATGTCGGTGTGCGGTCTGGCACTCAGATCTGCCTTTCCGCATTTTCTGAAAAAAATCACAAATATCTTCCTTTGGTAAAAGTACCACTAAAAACATGGTAGAGGCCACACACCGGGGGGCCAGAGGCACAATTTCTTTGATACTCAGTGTTTCAAGATGTTTAATTAGTTGCCACCTTTTTCAACATTTAGTGTTCACATTAAAAAAATAAACATCTCCGGATTCTCTTAGAACTGCCAGAAGCCGTCCCTAGAGGTGGTCCCTCCAACACCCCCTTCCCCTGAGAACCGGGGCTTCCGGGGCCCCGCTGCGCTAGGGTCCAGTCCCCACCACAACCTCCAGGGCACACCCAGCCAGCTGCACCAGGGTACAAAGTGTACATGCAAATTCTCTGGCCAGCACATCCTCCCCAAGTTTTAAAACACTTCCTATGAATAAACAACTTCTGAACAAGCAGTTTGCGTAACTCATTGTGTGACATCAGAGGTTTACTGAACCCACTCGGTTTTACCCTAAATAGACTCATGCACGCTGGTGTACAGTGTGGTGTGCGGCTGGCGGGAACATAAATTGGTGCATCACTACGAAAACAGTCTGCAAGTTCCTCAGAAGACTAAAAACAGAACTGCTACATGGTCAGCAAGCCCGCTCCGGGTGCGTGTCCACAGGAAATTAAATCAGGATCTTCAGAGAAAACTGCACTCCACGTTCACTGCAGCGTTATTCACCAGTCAAGATATGGAGGCCGCCTACATCTCCATGGATGGACGAACAGACAAAAATTTGGTATACAGACAAAATGGAACATAATTAGCATGTAAAAGTGAAATTCTGGGAGTTCCCATTGTGGCTCAGCGGGTTACCTGCTCGTCTAGTATTCCCTGACGATGTGGGTTCGATCCCTGGCCTCGCTCAGTGGGTTAAGGATCTGGTGTTGCCGTGAGCTGTGGTGTAGGTCGCAGACAGGGCTCAGATGCCGTGTGGCTGTGGCTTTGGCGTACAACCCCTGGCCTGGGAACTGCCATATGCCGCAGGTGCAGCCCTAAAAAGCAAACTAAATAAATAAAATGAAAAGGAAACTGTGTCAACACAATTTGTGTCAACATGGACGAACATGGAGGACCTGATACTAAGTGAAACAAGCCAGACACAGGAGGACAAAATACTACCCGATACCACTGACACGAGGCATTTAGATCAAAGGAGTCAAACTCAAGACACAGGAGTAGAACTCTGGTGGCCGGGGTCAAAGAGTACAAAGTTTCAGTACGCAACCGTGAGTAAGTCCTGGAGGTCTGCAGGACAGAGTAGCACCAATGCTTAACACTATTGCATTGTATACTCAGCATTTTGTTAGTTAAGCTTTCCTTTTTTTTTTTTTTTCCCTTTGGCTGCACCTGAGGCAGGAACTTAGAAGTTCTGGGCCAGGGGTAAAACAGGAGCCACTCATGCTGCTGCAGTGACAACAGACCTTTAACTTGCTGCTGGTTGAGCGTTCTCATCACAAAATAGTAAGAAAAAGCTTTTGGTGGGGATGGACAGACTTGGCGCATAGACGATGGCAGCGGTTTCCTGGGTGTATACACAATCCAAATCCACCACACCGTGTACATCATTATGTACAACTTTTGTACGCGTGCCAAAAAAAAAGACTGATGTAATAGAAACTTCTACGAGAATGCTGGTTCACCAGAAAAGCCTATCAACTAAATGAGTGCAAAGTTAACCATCTATGTACCAGGTCACCACTGGCAATGAACCCATATATTGACTACTTCCCACCGAGGGGTTCGCGCACATACGGTTCTCACCAAAAGGTCCGCATGCACGCGGGCCTCTCCACGCAGCCCCCAGGGGAGGGTGGAACCCACGCGGCCCCCCACGGGAGGGAGACCACCACGAGGAGGCCGCCACGGGAGGGGAGCAACCACAGAAAGGGGGTACCCACGCGGCCGCCGCGGGAGGGGGGCAGCCACGGGAAGGGGTCCCCGCGGGAGGGCGGCAGCCACGGGAAGGGGGTCCCCGCGGGAAGGGGCAGCCACGGGAAGGGGGTCCCCGCGGGAGGGCGGCAGCCACGGGAAGGGGGCCCCCGCGGGAAGGGGCAGCCACGGGAAGGGGCAGCCACGGGAAGGGGGCCCCCGCGGGAGGGGGGCAGCCACGGGAAGGGGGCCCCCGCGGGAGGGGGGCAGCCACGGGAAGGGGGTCCCCGCGGGAGGGGGCTGCCACACGGCCCCCCCCCCCGGGGGGGCACCCACGCCCTCCACGCGGCCCCGGCCGCAGGCCCTCCCCAGCTCCCGCGGCCCGCCGCCTTCCGGCAAGATGGAGGCCGCGCCGCCGCCGACGCGCCTTACGCGGGCCCGTGACGCCCGTGACGCCCGCCGCGCGCCGCCGCCCCTCCCCCGCTCCCCTCCCCCCGCCGTAACGTCCTGACGCTCCGCAGGGACCCCTGACTGGACGGCAGCGCGCGGCGGAGCGAGAGGCCTCGCCGCGGGGGGGCGGTGAGCGCTTACCTGGGCCGCGGCCGGGCCTGCGCGGGCGGCGGCGGGCGGGCGGCGGCGGCGGGCGGCGGCGGCGGTGGCGGCGGCGGCCGCGGGCTGTGCTCCTTGTTGGGGATTCGGCGGCGGCGGCGGCGGCGGCGGCGGCGGCCCGGGCGCGCGCTTCCTAGTGACGCAGGCGGCGGGGCCGCGCACGCACGGGCAAGGGCGAGTCCGGAGACTTATTTTGCGCTCAGCGGGAAGGCGTGCGGTACCAAGAAATAAGGCCTGGCGGGGCCGGTTGCGCGTGCGCGGGGTGTGGGCGGGGGCGGGGCCCGGGCCAGAGGTGGACGAGGCGGCCCCGCCCCGCCAGCTGGCCTACGGGCCAGGGCGGGTGGACACACCTGCCGGGCACGGCCTTCCCTGTGTGTCCAAGCGAGCGAACACGAGTGGACCGAGAATGTGTAGGGAGACCCGCTTAGGGCTGGGGGGAGACGTGTGTGACCAGTGAGTGACCGAAGCCAAACGCAGGTGCGCTGGTGCCCAGCGTGTGAAAGGGCCTCCCCGGCGGCGGGCGGGAGGGCCTGCGAGGAGAGCAGCTCGCCTCTGCGTCTTTCGGCTCGTCTAGTCGAGTCCTGCGATTATCAGGTTTTACTTTTTCTAATCTTCATTTCTGAGTCTGGGGGGCGCTTTGCTGTTCGCCAGCCGCGCAGTCCTGTGCTGTAGTCACTGGCCACGGGTGCTCCTTGAGGTTTACCTCAATTAAAATTTCGGTTCAGGGGGTGAGGGGATGCACTGAGGGTTTGGGATGGAAACGCTGTAAAATCTGGTTGTAATGATTTTTGTACATTTATAGTTGTAATAAAATTCATTCAGTAATGGGAAAAAAATTAAAATTCAGTCCTTCTGAGTTCTCATCGTGGCTCAGGGGTTATCGAACCCATGAGGACGCGGGTTCCATCCCTGGCCTCGCTCAGTGGGTCAAGGACCTGGGTTGCAGTGAGCTGTGGTGTAGGTCGCAGACATGGCTCTGATCCCCTGTGGCTGTGGCCAGCAGCTCCAGTTCCGATTTGACCCCTGGCCTGGGAACCTCCATATGCCATGGGTACGGCCCTAAAAATGCCAAAAAACCAGAAATCAAAACCACCACCATTGGGTCCTTCAGTTATCACAGAACCCGATGTAGCATTAGGAATGCTCTGAGAACTCCCTCTCTCTCTCTCTTAGTTACTGGTAGCTGGCTAGAGTGTTTCTGGAGACCCTGAATTTTCTAGTACGTAAGGGGGTTAGTTAGCATCGCTTAGCGTTCAAGGAGTTCCTGTGGCGGGGACCCAGGTACAGCTGGGCCTTGCTCTTTGATTGAAAGGTGCAGTGGGAAGTCCCCATTGTGGCTCAGTGCAAATGAACCCGACTGAACCCAAGAGGACTCGGGTTCGATCCCTGGCCTCACTCAGTGGGTTAAGGATCTGGTGTTGCCGTGAACTGTGGTGTAGGTGGAAGGCGTGACTTGGACCTGGCGTGGCTGTGGCTGTGGTGTAGGCCGGCAGCTGTAGCTCAGGCTGGTAGCTGTAGCTCGGATTCAACCTCTAGCCTGGGAACTTCCATGTGCCGGGTGCTGCCCTAAAAAAAAAAAAAGGAAGAAAGAAGAAGGGTGCAGTGGGAGGCCCGGGGTGGTTAATGGATTACCTGCCCTGGACAGAGGGGCGGTGGTGAGGCTTGCTGCTCTCGACCCAGGGACTCCTGGAGGAAGCTCAGCAGCAGGGCGGCGGTGGTGGTGTCCTTGAGCACGTCCCCAGATGTCCCTGTGCCCTGTCTCCCCCCCCTGCACAGGGCAGTCAGGGTGGGCCCAGAGAGTCTGTGCTCAGACCGGGGTGGGTATGCAGCCAGCTCTCCCGTGTGTGTCATTGCTCTGGCTGCTAGCGGCTGCCGAGGAACTTGGGCGCCGAGCGAACGGCTCTGGGGTCCCCGGGCTCTCCCACTCAGGAGACGGAGAAGGTGGGAAGCAAATGCCTCCTTTAGGACCAAGCCACACACCTGCGCTCATACTCCAGTAGGAAGACCACTGAAGACCTTTTCCCAGACTGGGACGTTTTCCAGCAAATTTTGTTCCCATGACATTGCACTTGGGAGACATGAACTTTCATTGTTTTCAATAATGTCAGTTGTACTCACACCAGTGATGGAAAAGTCTTTTTATTTATATATATATTTTTGCTTTGTAGGGTGGCTCCTGTAGCATATGGAGGTTCCCAGGCTCAGGGTCTAATCGGAGTGCAGCTGCCGGCCTACACCACAGCCACAGCCACATGCGATCCAAGCCACATGGGGGACAACGTCACAGCTCATAGCAACACCAGATCTCCAACCCACTGAGCAATGCCAGGGATTGAACCTGGGTCCTCATGGTTCCTAGTCGTATTCATTTCCACTGCGCCACGACGGGAACTCCGGAAAAGCGTTTTTAAGGGTCAAACTCTTGAGCCTGTGTCAGCGCTGCTATTTTACTGTCTGGTAAATACGAGAGCAGGCATGCCTGCACTGCGCGTGTCATTTATCTGAGTTTCCCTGCCCTCGCGTTCCAGAAGTAAATTCCAGTAAAGTCTGAGGGAGCAGGCTCAGAAAGACGCAGGAGATGGGGGCCGGGCTTGCATGTCACCTGTGCCAAGTCCTGCTGCTTTCCCGCTGGGTGAGCTGTGGCCGCCGAGCACCCAGACCCCCCAGTCCCAGTTTCCACTGCTGCATGGCCTCTGCCTAATTCTGCCACAGGACCTCGGGCCCGGCATTTGAACCCACACTCATCTCTTCTGTCTCTGAGTGACTTACAGCCCTGGGTTCTGCTGGCTTGGAGGAGGGTTAGGTCCTGCTGTGGGTGGGGTGTGACTTCTCACCCCGGCTCCCGCGGGGAGGGAGCTTTCACTCCTGGTTGGTTGCAGAGCAGAAGGACCCCACGAGAGATGTATCATCAGTGGAGTCCAAGGCTGCTCCAGGGTCGCCGTGCCCTGCCTTCTGCTCAGGCCCCGCTTCCCGCGTTTCCTGCCCAAACCGGAAGCAGGACCAAGGCAGGCGCAAAGGTCCAGGACTCCTGTCTGCGTGTTAAGATCTGCGCAGGCCGGTGAGAGGGGGCTCAGGCTCGGGGCAAACCAGGCAGCCTCTAAGTTTATGAAAACTTTGCTGGTTCAGCTCCAGCTTCCCATTGCAGCCATCTTTTAGAAAGTACTTCTCGGGAGTTCCCGTTGTGGCTTAGTGATTAATGAATCCGACCAGGAACCCTGAGGTTGCGGGTTCGATCCCTGGCCTTGCTTAGTGGGTTAAGGATCCGGCGTTGCCGTGAGCTGTGGTGTAGGTTGCAGACACGGCTCAGATCCCATGTTTCCACGTTGCTGTGGCTGTGGTGTAGACTGGCGGCTACAGCTCTGATTAGTCCCCTAGCGTGGGAACCTCCATATGCCGCGAGTGCGGCCCTAAAAATACAAAAAAAAGAAAAAAGAAAGTACTCGTCATCTAGCTTTGGTTTAGTATTAAAGAACAAGCTATTAAAATGCAGTTATTTTCCAACTGTGTTTCTTTGTGAAGCTGGATTTTTTTTTCACACACAAACAATTCTCATTAATTCACCTTTTTTTTGGGAAAATGTCATTGCTTTTCATTAAAATGTTAACGTGTAATGGGTGCATTGTTTTTAAATGAATTCATCATTTTTAAATGAATTCCCTTTTTTTTTTTTTTGGCTTTTTAGGGCTGCACCTGGGGTGTATAGAAGTTCCCAGGCTAGGGGTCGAATCAGAGCTACAGCTGCCGGCCTACACCACAGCCACAGCAACTTGGATCCGACCTGTGACTGCAACCTTCACCACAGCTCGTGGCTACGCCAGATCCTTAACCCACTGAGCGAGGCCAGGGATCGAACCCTCAGCATCATGGATCCTAGTCAGGTTCATTAACTGCTGAGCCACGAAGGGATGTTTTTTTCACCGTTCATTTGATTTTTCAGTCCCCTTTCACTCCGTGGCTGAGACGGTGCATACTGCATGGACTCCCACTGCACCTGCTAAAAGAAACCCAGCCCTCGCTCCCCTTCCCGCTCCCGGCTTGTCACTCCCTCGGGCTGTCCTGGGGGAGGTGGCATCCTGGACAGGGACGGACTATATGTCCCAAGCCCCCCGCCCGCTGGGCCCGCTGCCGGGAAACAGTGCCCACCCGTGCTCTCTGGCTTGGCCCTGGGAGGCCACGCTGGTTTCTGTCGAGTGAAAGCCGAGGGCACTGAAGACCCTCACGCTGGTTTCTGAGTAGCTGGTTCTGGGTCCTGCGGGACACCCCTCAGGCTTCCAGTGGGAGGATGGTCAGCAGGGACTCTGCCGCCAAGTGCCCAGCCATGAGCGGGGCTGCTGTCCAGGCAAGTCGCGGTGCTCAAGGGCCGGCGCCAGGCATCCTGAGAGGCCCCCAGGCTGAGGGGGGAACCGGCCAAGGATCGTCTTGGCAGGAGACGCCTAGAAGCGAGGCCTCTGACTTGCAGACTTGCCAGAGGGGGCCACCAGCCAGGCACATCAAGGACAGCGCACGTGGGGAGGTAGCTTGAGAGCTCTGTCCCCTGCCTGCCAGCAGCCAGCCCCCTGCCCCCCAGTATCTACTCGGGGCTCCTGCAGGAAGTTGTGGCTGCTGCCCACTCACGCTCGGCCGCCTGTCCAGAGGTGGGCCTGGAAGCCCTGCCTGTGGCCAGGAGGAGCGTGGGAGTGTGTTTCCACCAGAGCAGAGGGCACAGAGCGGGGGCCAGGACTCCAAAGGCATCAGCAAACCAGGAGAAGAGGGGGGCGGGGGGCACAGGTGCTGGGCCCAAGGGAGGAGGGGCCGGCAGTTGGCATGCACGCTGCCCACAGTGCTCTAGACCGGGCAGCTGGTTCATGGGCCCTGCTCCAGCGGCCCGCTCCCCTGAAGACTCAGGCTAAGCCACACCGCATCTCACCCACCGGCACTCCAGCCAGGGGCAGTGACCCAGGGCTGCCAGGCCAGCCAGTGGCGCCCTCCACAGCCCAGCTGGTGTCACAGGGCCCAGTGGCACCACGTGAACACTCCGACCCACCAGTTCCAAAAAGGCACCGCTGCACACGCAGTCCCACCACCCGCCACGGTAACAGGAAGCCCGGCGGCACAGCGCCCGGAGGCCCGTCTCCGTCCAGCTCTGTCTCCCTCTGCCCCCCAGTGTGCCGGCCCCCTCCCAGGGGAGGACATGCAGGTGCTGTTGCCTCTGCCTGTCGGCAGGACCTGGCTCAGGGGACAAGGTGCTCACAGAAGGACCCACGTGTTCCTGCCACCATCGCTGATTTATTGAGGTCGCCACCACATCCACTAAGAGGGCTGCCAAGAGGGAACCCAGCCTGGGGCCTGGACTGAGGGACCGTGCGCCACACCCTGGTGGCTGCTCCGGGGAGAGCCTGTGGTGAAGGACTTGTCACAAGGAATGGGCAGCTCACGGCGCCCGGAGAGAAGCTTAGAAGCTGAAGCTGGGAGAGCAGGGGGAGAGGGGGGAGCGGAAATTGCGTCTAGACGGAGTCGAACCAAACCAAACCAAACCCAAAGTGTTTTCTTTTCTTGTCTGGGGATCCAGGCGCCGCTCTGACCAAAAGGCCCCTTAGCCGGACATCTCCTCGCGCTGCTCCTTGTTCCTGCGGACCTCGGCCGCGTGCAGCTCCTGTGGGGACACGCGGGGTGGGAGGGGCCCGCGCGAGGGCGGGGCGGGCCTGCGCTCTGGTAGGGGGTCCCCGGGGCCCTTTCATCCCTAGACTGGCCCGGTCGCAGGTGCCGGAGATGCGACCGGGCCGAGGAGGAGCAACAGAGCCCGTGTCGCGGCCGGAGACTGCGGCTCCGGGGCGGGGCCCTCAAAGCGGCAGGGGTCGCGTCTGACGCTAGCGGTGAGACCTTCCAGGGTGCTCAGGCCTGGGGCTCCACCCGCCCCCTGCCCGGGCCCCGCCCCCTGCCCGGCGCCCACCTTCTCGCGCAGCCGCTCGCGCAGCGCCGCCAGGTGAGCCTCGCGGATCTCCTTGCTGAGCTCCATCTTGTAGTTGAGCTTCTCCTCGGCCAGGCGGCTGAAGTTGTTGTTCTCCTCCAGCGCCTTGTGCAGCACCTCGCGCTCGTGCTCGCGCCGCTCCGCCAGCTGCTTCAGCACCTGCGCCTCCTGCGTCTGCGCGGGCGGCCGGCCGGGCGGGCGTGAGTGGCAGCCCGGCCCCACCCCGTGCCCGCCGCCCGGCCCCCCGGGCTCGTCCTCGAGGAGCTCAGGCCCACACCGTCCTGCCGTCGGCGAGAGGAACCACCTCGTCCCCAAACAGACCCTTGCTGTCTCCCCTCGGCCGCAGAGCTGCCCCTCCCCGCAGGGCTGTCCCGCGCCGGAGCCCTGCCGTGGTGGCGGAGAGGAGGACGCTCGGAACCTGGGGGCCGTCGCTGAGCCCGTCCCGTGTCTTCCTCAGATGTCTGCCCGTAGCGCAAAGAGGGTGCTTAGCGCACACCGGATTCTGAACTCCCTGAGGTGCTGGGCCCGGTGGAGGGCGTCCCCAGGGCTGGAGAAGGGACAGTTTGGAACAAGGAGCGTGTGGCTGCTGGCGCCACTCTGTCGTGCCCTGCTGGTGGCCCCAGGAGGGGACCAGGCCGACCAGAGCCTCCCAGAAGCGATCAGCCTCCAGAAGGCTGCCGGCTCCACCCACGTGCCAGTCACTGCTACTATCTCTGAGAAGCCGGCCTGGGGCTCTCCCGGCTCCGAGCGGACAGAGCTGCTGCGGTGCCCGGAGCACTCCCGAGAGCACGTTCGTCCCTGCGTGTGTTTGGGTCTCAGAGGAGCGGGTGTGAGGACAGGCCCAGAGGGGCCGCCTGAGCTCCCAGCGCATGGAAAGCCTCTCCTCTTGCTCGGCGCCAGCTCAGCCCCCGTCCTGGGGCAGCCACGTGACCTCCCCACACCCCCGCCGCCGTCTGGCTGCCTGGAGCGCCCCCTCCTCCCTGCCTCACTGGGATTGCTCGGCTCAGGGCAAGGCCCAGGGCTCACAGGGGCCCCTCTGCTGCGCCCTGGGGGTGCGGCCGGTAAGACGGCTCCTGACCGTCTTCATGAGGACCCAGAGGGCGGCGCCTTACCTTCCTCCGCTCCTCAGCCGCCTCCAGCCGCTTCTGCAGCTCCTCCAGGGAGGTGTCCTTCCTCTTGGGGGGCGAGGAGAGCACAGGGCTCTCGGGGGACAGGTCGGAAGGGGACTTGAGGATGACCTCAAAGCTCTGGCCAGAGGCCCTCTTGTCCAGCTGCTTCACCTCCATGTCTGCAGGGCAGGAGCAGACGGGGGCTGCGGGAGGGCTGAGGGAGGGGGCGCGGCTGCCGAGTGCGAGGCCCAGGGCTGGGCCCCCTCTCCAGAAGCCAGCTAACCAGCGGGGTTCCCAGGTGCCACGGGAGGGGGGTCGAGGTCAGGGGGCAGCAGCGGCCGGGCTCACTCACCCCCGTACTGGTAGATGGTGTTGGGGTGCGGCTGTGGGTGGAAGCAGGAGCAGATGAGTGACAGCACGGACAGCTCCTTCATCTTCTCCTTGTAGGCTGCGGGGGGAGGCCAGCCTGAGCGCGTGCCCGCCCCGCCCCCCGCCCCCCAGGCCTCCAGCCTCTGCCCCCATGGCTCCCTTGGATGTGGCCCTCTGGGACGCCGTTCATCCTGCCCTTTGTGTCTGACTCTCCACAGCCCTCCTCTCCTCCCTCCCTCGCGGACTTTGGCTCTGTGTGCCTGGGCCTGCTCCCTGGGGCTGCCGCGCACTGCTCTCTCTGTTCCCGCCGCCATGTCCCTGTCCCCGTGCCTGTCTCTCTCTTCTTTCCTTCTTGGCGCTTCTCTCTCCCCTGCCTCTTGCTGTCTGTGCCTCCATCCATCCTGCTGGCTTTCCAGCCCGCCCTTGGTCACTGCCTCTCTTTGCATCTTCCTGTGTCTCTGTGATTCTTTGTCACCGGGTGTCCTGACCCCGCCTCCCTCTGCCACACATTCTTCTCCTTCCTCCTCTTTCCCTGTCACGGACACTTGCCCAATTGGTAGAGAGAGTAGCCACCACACCCGTAACAGGGCCAGCACAGACCCTCCTGTCCTCCGCCCACTGCCTGCAGTTTGCCCTGTGCTTTGGGGCCACCCTGGCGTGGAATCAGGCTCTCAGCCGGCAGGCACTGGCTGCCCAGCAGAAGCCAAAGGGAAAGGAGCTGTCCGTTCAGCACCACCGTCCAGCCTTGCAGGCTGAGTGCCGGCATCCCCGCTGCCCAGCCAGAAAAGGAGGTGAGCCTGCTGAGGCCCTGAGCCTGGAGAGGGGGCATGCCGCTCTCAGAGTGGAAGTAATTGAGCCCTTTGTGATGTACTCACGGCGAGCCAGGCCCTGAAGTGACACGGGGGTCCCTGTCTCAGTGGTTCTCATCCATCCTGTCACCCCCGCTCAGCCTAAAGGACCCTGGGCCCAGGGAGCTGGGTGACTTGCTCAGTGCTCCTCCAGGGCAACTCCTGGCGGTCTGTGTTCTCTCCACCACTGCATCAGGTCCCAAAGACCAGGGGGCTCAGCCCACGCGCCTGCCTCCTTGGCTGAAGAGGCTGGCATGGGTCCGCAGAGACAGAGACCCTCGCGGGTGGCGTGGGGCTCTGGCTTCCACGAAGGAAAATGCACGCACGGTACCCCAGCGTTCTGCCAAGGCTCGGACGGTTTGGACAAGAAACTTTTGGTCAAATTTCACACAAGATAATGGTTTTAAATTGAATTAACGTGAACTTGGGGAAAGCGCTGGGATGGAAACAGGCCCCAGGATCGAGGGGTCAGTTCCTGTCCAAGGGAAGAGCTTGTGGTAAACAGGGAGCCCCCCAACCAGAGCGGAGAATGAAGTGTCCTGCTGACCCGGCTTTTCTGAAGAGAGCCCGAGAAGCTGTAAAGGGCATTAGGGAGTCGTTGGGAGCTCAGGGGAAGCGGGACAAAGACGCACAACTTGGGGTTCCCATTGTGGTGCAGCGGAAGTGAATCCAGCTAGTGGCCATGAGGATGTGGGTTCGATCCCCCGCCTCACTCAGTGGGTCAGGGATTCAGTGTTGCCATGAGCTGTGGTGTAAGTTGCACATATGGCTCAGATCTCGAGTTGCAGTGGCTGTGATGTAGGCTGGCAGCTGCAGCTCTGATTGGACCCCTAGCCTGGAAACTTCCATATGCTGTGGGTGCGGCCCTTAAAAAAAAAGAAGACACTCGACTTGGTCACTGGCTCAGGAGGCTGGGCGAAGGGCCGGGTGGGGGTGGGCCTCAAAGGGGATTTGCGCCTGACTTGTCAGTTTTATTCTTTCACAAGCAGAATCTAGTCCTATATTAGTTGTGCTATCAAAACTTAACTTTAAAAAGGAGGCAGAGGGGGAGTTCCCACTGTGGCGCAGTGGGATCGGCGGTGTCTTGGGCCCACTGGGACGCAGGTTCGATCCCTGGCCCAGCACAGTGGATTAAGGATCAGGCATTGCTGAAGCTGCGGCATAGGCACAGCTGTGGCTCAGATCTGATCCCTGGCCTGGGAACTGCATATGCCGTGGGGCAGCCGGAAAAGGAAAAAGAAGGAAGGAAGGCAGGCAGGGAGGCAGGGTACATCCCAGGCCTGTGCTTGGAAGTCCGAGGGTGTAAGACTGGGAGACGTGTGGACCTTGGGAGAGGCTGGGAAACAGCCAGGCCTTTGCTGGGAAGGGCAGGGCAGGGCGGTGACAGGGAGCCTGGGGCCGGGGCCTTGCTGGGTCCTTGGAGAGGCCGGGAAGGAGGGCCTCGGGTGAACCTGCCAGCACCTGCCACCGTGGCCGTGGGCTTTGGCCCCCATGCTGACCTTTCAGCTGGTTCCTTCTCATCACTTATCAAAGCCCCCGAATGCGTTTATGTTACAGCCCAGGAACCAGGGACTCACAGCTCCTCTCTCCACCCCTGCCGCCAGGGCCCTGCCTCTACCTCCACCCTGAGTCTCCCGGGAAAAGGAGTTGCAGATTAATCACAGAGGAAGTTTACAGAAAAATGCCAGGGGCTCCCTTCCAGGCAATGGCCTCCTCAGCACAGAGGGCGGCTGGCAGCAATTCAGAGCAAGGACGTGGGGCTCGGGCAGGTAGAACAGCCGGGGGTGAGCACTGCACAGCCAGGAAAGGGGAGAGGGCTGCGGGCTGCGGCTCCGCCCACGGACGAGGATTCAGCTGGGGAGGGACGCAGCTTAGCGTCTGCTGGTCATGGAGACCCCTGGGCTGTTCCTCCAGGCTGACGGCCCGTGAGGACCTCCGTTCTCTGAAGACACGTCTTCAAGACGCCCAGTGGGAAGGGGCGCTCTGCAGGAGTGGGGCCTGCTCCCCTCTGTGGTCTGGCTGCAGGTCACAAGGGACTACACGTTCACGGGGTGCGGGGGGAACTGGCAGATTTGGAGAGAGCAGGCAGACGGGAGCCTGGGGACTCGGGCCCAGCTGCATGCAGGGCAGGAGGCCACTCTTGGACTTTCAGAGCTGGAGGTGCATAAAGTCCCTCGTTGCAGGGGAGAGGCGGGGCCCAGGCCTCTCCACAGACGTAGCTCCAGCCGGGAGCCCCTCTGGGCCCGAAGCACATGCTCCCTTTCCCCTCACGGGGGCCCTTTCCTGCTTCGCCATCGCTGGCTTCAGGAATAGCAATTTCCACTGGATCTGGGTTGTTTCACTGCCCCTGCTCTTTAGAGCAGATGTTAACTGTGCAAAGATGCATGTTGGCCTTTTGGATGCCTGTATCCCAGGTGAGAAAGAGCCGGAAGGCACCAGACCAACCTGTAGCAGCCTGGTGACAACAGCGATGGTGGCCGTGGGCGATGGGGTGAGCACGCCACACCCTTCCTCCCAGCTGGCTCTCAAGACCAGACACCCTCATCAGCCTTATTTCTACAGAGAAGGAGGCCCAGAGAGGACAAGTGGCCCACCCAAAGTCACACAGCATTCCGGGATGGGAGCCCAGGCTTCTGCACTTTCCCGTTGGGAACATTGTGGCGGGGGTGGGGGCGGCATGATCTTCCAGCACGGGGAGGGAAGGGGCCCAAAGATTCCTGCTCACCCCTAGAAGGCCCTGGAAGCTGCTGCTTCCCCACAGATGGAGCTTCTGCCACCCAGGCCGCCCTCTCTCTAGTCAGAGTGCCCCTGTCAGTGCGGGGAGCTCAGCATGGCAGGAGTTGCCGGCCGAATTCACCTTTGTCTGGGAAGTGCGGCTACGGCAGTCACACCGCCTGGCATGGACTCTGTGCTCACCCCTTCCCAGACCGGTGCCAAGCGCCTTTCCTGAAATAGCTCATCAGCACTCAGAACTAGCCTAGGGGAGGGCTGTCACTTGTCATCCACACCCAGCTGGGGGCATCGAGGCCTGAGAGGCCAGATGGCAGGTGCCAGGCTCCACAGCTTGACGGGACCGCGTGGCGGGATGAGCGTGAGGGGGTCCTACAGAAGCACGGGCAGAGCTGAGTGCCTGGGAAGGACACTAAGAGGTGGTGTCCCCAGAACAGTCCACCAGGAGGCACTGCAGTGGGGGGGGGGGCGCTTTCCCGCCTGTGCGGGAAGAGAAAGGTAAGAGCGACCCTGCAGGGACCACAGACCACAGCACAGATGACCCTTCAAGGCCACTGAGGCACGGACATCTGCTCCAGTCGGAGATGTATGTTCATTAGAGAAGCCACCGCTGACTCGCGTGCACCGGTTCTGGCCACAATCACCAGCACTGTCACGTAGCCGCTTCTGGGCCCGGGCTCCCCGTGGCCGCCGTGGCCGGGAGGAACCACGGGTGAGCACGGGCAGGAGTGACGATGGAGCAGGAAGGGCCCAGCCCTGTGTGCGGGCCGAGCCGGGGCAGTGCTCCAGCTGGCGCTGCGGTCTTCGAAGCCATGGCTGTGCCGGACACTAGCTGGTTGAACATCCGGTCTCCCTTTGGACACCAGTGGAAACTTGGAAACCCAGAAAAATCCTGGGAACAAGTGTGGGTCAGCAGTGCCCCAAAGTGCGGCCAAGAGGGTCTGGTGCCGGGCTCTGAGGTTGGAGGGCCTGGACCCAGCCTTACACTGGCCGTTGGCAGTGCGGCTTTGGCCCCATGCCCCTACCGGGGAACCTCCGTCTGCACAGGTCTGATGAATTAGGAGGCCTGTTGAGAGGATTTTTACCAGTGGGGTGAAAGCCCCAGAAGTGGCTGCCCGCTGTCCCCTGCCGCAAGCACAGCTGGTGAGCGAGGACCCCCCCCAGCCCGCCCACCCTCAGTGGCTGGTCCCAGTGTCTCTGGGGCTGTCAGCGAGAAAGTGGAGGACCAGCGGTGAAGTCCAGTTGGACAAAACCCCCCAGACGTGGCGGGAGGGGAGGAGTGTGGTCAGTGACGCACTTGGTCCCCTCCCAGGCTCCTGCGGAAGTCACCTGGGGCCAGAACTGGAGGCCTGAGGGGCGGGGTCGGTGCGGTGCGCACGTGGGTGGGCGGGGCTCTGGCGCCTCCCGCAAAAGCAGGAGAGGGGTTGCGGCGACCCGCCCCCAGGGCGGAGGGAAGGGTGCGCACAGGAGGACCCGGTGGAGGTGGGGGCTCCTGCGCCCAATCGCCTCGGGCACCGAGTGCTACCGTGAAGCCGGTCGTGGGGCGACCAGACAGGGCAGAGCTTTTCTGGGGAATGCCACCCCTGCCCCTTGGCCCCAGGGGTCGCCTGGCAGCTCCCCGACGCCGTGCAGTATGCCCCTTGTTTCCCGCCTCGCCCGGTGCCCGCCCCTCCGTCGGAGCTCCCTGCCTGCTGCGGGCCCGAAAGAAGGGGTCGTTGCCCTTGAGAGCGGCGGGTCCGCGGCGGGGCGGCGGGGCAGACGCCCCCAATCTGAGAAGGCCTGGAACAGCAGCAGCCCTTCCCCCATCCAAACCCACAGCGCAAAGGGCGGTGGCTTTTTCAACCTGGGCGGGTGGCACCGTGTCGCAGAGGGTGGTCCCGAGCCCGCAGCCGCCAGGGGCGGGGGCGGCGACGCGAGGGGTGGGCGCCGCCCGGCTCGGCTTCCCTCCTCCGTCCTCTTGCAGCGGTCGCTCCAATCTCCCGATCGGTTCATCGGCGCAGGGAGGGCCCGGGCCCCGCCAGCCCCGTCCTGGGACTCGCGGAAAGGGTCCCACGCGCCTCCCTTCGCCCCCGCTCCCCCCTCACTCCGTGAAGACGCGGTCCGACCAGAGTCCGCGGTCGCCAGGCGCCAGATCCTGCCCACACTCGGTGAGAGCGCCCACCCGGGGCTCTCAGAGTCCCCTGCCATCCTCGCGCCCGGCCTGGCACAGTGGCGCCCGAAGGAGCAATGGCGCCCCGGCGCCGACGCCCCCACCCCGAGCGCGACCCCCGCCCAGCAGCCCAAGCCCGCTAGGCCGGCTGAGCAATTTCTGCCCTACCGGTACGGCGTCGTCCCAACCCGTCGGCCCCGAATCCCTACTCCTGCAGGTTCCGCCCGGCGCTCACCCGCGCCCTTGCAGAGCGCGGGGTCCGAGGAGGGAAAACAGCAATCCTCCCAGCGCCGGGCGAGGCCAGACAATAGCCCCTGCTCAGATCCGCCGCCCCGGGAAGCCCGAGACCCGGGCGCCTACCCGACACGGTGCTGGCCATGGTGCTGGCGGTGGCGGGGTTGCGGAGGCCGGGCAGGCGCGGGCGGCGGCTGGAGCTGCAGTCGGCGAATGCTGCAGTGCCGGGGAGGGGAGGGAGCAAGGCAGGGCGGGAGGCGGCGCGGCGAGGAGGGGAGAGAGAGAGACTGAGAACGCGCCTGCCTGCGGCCCGGGCTGCAGCCGTCAGAGGGAGGGGGCAGAGGGAGGGGAGAGATCAGCCCGGGTCACGGTTAGCAGCAGAGGCCCCTCCTCCCACCAGTCACTGCGTGGACCCGCTGTGCCGCAGCCTGGCTTTGTGCGCTTGGGGGGGGGGTCGTGGTGGAGACGGCCCCAAGCCCCAGGGTTTGGGCAGAAGGGGCTAGGCCTCAATGTGGCGGGGGTGGGGGGATCGAGAGCTCGTCACCGGTGGTCACCGTCACCGATGCTGACGCAGCCGGCAGGTGCCTGCCCTGTACCCAGCCTGTGCTGAGGGCAAGTGAGTCATGGGCAGTGGGGGTGGGGAGTCTGGAAGGGCTCATCTCGGGGGTCACCCAGAGGAGGAGCACCTTCTGGGGCAGAGAAGAGGGTAAATTGAGGTGGAGAGGCCTAGACCCAGGGCTTCAGAGCAAGATCGAAAGGGGATCGAATCCCAGCTCTGACATCTACTTGCTGTGTGTGAGCGCACGACCTCTCTGGGCCTCCATTTCTCAGGTGTAAGATAGGACAATAGTGCCAGTCCCCAGGTGGGCACTTGGTGAGTATGGCATCCCCCCACTCAGGATTCTGGCCGACACCCCCAGAGGGAGAGCCTTTCCTGCGGTGATGGGGGTGGGGAGCCAGACAGATGAAGCGTCATAGGAGTGGTGGTCAGAAGTGTTTACTCCACAAGCAATTAAGTCCTCAAGCCAGGGACAGAACTCCGGGCAACCTCGGAACTTGGCAGAGGGGTGAGGGCTCAGAAAGGTGAGAGAGAGGACCAGAGTCAGCCTGGAGCAGGCCCAGTGGGTGTGTATATAAACACACCCTGAGGTGCTCGCACTGTGAGTTTGTGACAGGTTAACGTCTGTCCCGAGATCCACGTGGTGGTGTGTCCACCACAAGGGCCACTGAGCCGGCAGAAAAGATGCTCAATTCAGGTCTGTTCACTCGATCGAGATCGCTGTGCCTGCCGAGCAGGGCTTGCTCTGGCCGGCCTGTTTCCCTTTTCTCCCATCTCTCAGGGCCCAGTACAACAGCATTCATGTGCTGTGGTTTATAGGAGGCTGGGCTGTCCCCAGGCACCATGTGTGACCAGTCCTCAGCTCCAGCTCTGGCCTCGGGGCTCACCAAGCCTCTGGGTCCTGGCCTTCTCACCTTTGGGTTTCCTGGGAGGCATGCTGCTGCTCTTAGAAGAGGGGAGCGTGGAGGTGAGGAGTGGGACTCCAGGCTCTGGGACCTGCTGCTGTCTTTGGGCGAATCTTAACCACCTGCCCTGTGCTTTGCGTCCTCACCTGTAAGGAGTGGATCACAAGAGCACTCATCTCACGGGCCCGTGGGAAGGGCAGAGATGCTAACGCCTGCCGAGGTGGTACTGAAACGTGTGCCTGGTGGGCGGGCAGCAACTGTGCGACCGGTCTCCGCATCTTCTCCAAGCTTCCTGCTGAGATAGACACTCCACTTATCATCCCTCCACTGGGACAGGTAGGGGTGGGTGGAGGCCAGGTGCTCCCCTAAGCAGGATCTCACACACATCAGCCTGGACACACGTGGCAAAAAGGTACCATCAGCAGGAGAACACCCGTCATTACACAGCCACGAGCTACTTTAATGTCAGCATTACCAGCTGACTGTGGGGAGTCACTGCAGCATCCATTTCTTCTGGGTGCTTTTGGGGGCATGCTGGGGTCATCTAGAGAAACAGTGCTGACCACACAGAACTGTGTGGAGGCAGTTCCCATTGTGGCACAGTGGAAACAATTCCAAATCCGAATCTGACTAGTAGGCACGAGGACGTGGGGTCCATCCATACCTGCGCTCATTGGGTCAGGATCTGGCATTGCCGTGAGCTGTGGTGAGGGTCGCAGACACAGCTCGGATCTGGTGTTGATGTGGCTTAGGTTGGCAGCTGCAGCCCCAATTGGACCCCTCACTTGGAAGCTTACATACGCCACAGGTGTGGCCCTAAAAAGCAAAGCAAAAACAAAAAAAGAAATGTGTGGAGCCCTGGAACCTCCTCATTGACTGCCAGCGTGTACTGGGTGCTGGGCTTCAGAGGGTCCTCCTGACCCATAGGGAACATTGACCGTGAAAGCCGCTGTGCCCAGAGAACGGTAGGGAGAAGAGTCATGAGTCAGGGCCAGGCTGAGACATGAGCAAAGGGCAGCCATTTGTGAAATTTAAGTAGTGGTCAGCTCAGACTCAAGTCTTTTTTTTTTTTCTTTTTAGGGCCATGGAAGTTCCCAGGCTAGGGGTTGAATGGGAGCTGCTGCCTGCCTACACAACAGCTCACAGGCAATGCAGGATCCTTAACCCACCAAGCAAGGCCAGGGATTGAACCTGCATCCTCATGGATACTAGTAGGATTCATTTCCTCTGTGCCACAAGGGAACTCCTAGATTCGAATCTTAAAAAGACCTCTGGTTATTTCGAGAAAAGAGGGGGACACAGGAAACAAGTTAGATGGCTTGTGCGGTCATCTGGGTTGTTGTCCGAGGGGGCTTGGCCCAGGGAACGGAGGCACGGATGGGGACGGCACCGAGGGAGAAGAGAGCGGAACCCCAGGTTCCTGCCGGCGGGTGAGGAGGTGCAGGTCCCCCGCTCTCAGGATCAACTGAAGAGGCGGGTGGGGCCTGGAAAGCAGCGCGCTGGATGCTGGCGGACCTTCTAGCAGGGGAGCAGTTTCTGCCCGGAGCACCGCGCACAGGGCCGGAAATGCGGGCGGAAGTGCGGAGCTGCCGGGACCACTGCACGCCTCAGCCCCAACGTCGGGTCGGCTGAGGGTTGAAGACACGGTCTTGCCGCGTCGTCCGGACTGGAGTAAATTCCTGGGGACCCCGGTGGTGGGAGGCTCCCCGCGGAGACCCTGGCACTGGCACTGTGCCCAAGCGGCCTCTTCCGCAACTCCAGCTCCCGGCAGGCCCCACGCCGCCCTCGGGTCGCGCGCGAGCGAGTCTGCCGCGCTGCATTGTGGGGCGCGTAGTGCCGGGCTCTGTGCTTGCCGATTGGGCCGGCCCCGCGGGAGAGACCGGCGCGAAGCGTGTAGCGGCGGGGGCTCGTAGTCCCAGTGTCCGGACCAAACTCGGCCTAGGGAGGTGGAGTGCCTTGAGGGGCGTCCCAGGTCAGAGCAGCTCGTGTGCTCTCTCGCTGCACTCGGGGCCCACCTGGGAAGGATAGGGCGTGGCTTCGGGCCGGCCGCGCGAGCGCAAGGCTGGGAGACTCGGGCGGGAGATTCGTACCCGCCCGGGCCTGGGAGGGACGCCGCTAGAACTGGCCCCTCCAGCTCCAGTGGAGATAAATGCAGTGTTATTGCAGGTGGAGCTGCACCCGGCCCTGGGTCCAGCCGCCTGTCTTGGAGCGAGTGGGGCGGGAGTCGAGTGGGGCAGGGGAACGAGACAGGGTTGACACCTCTTCGAGCTCCTTGTGATAAGATGTTGGAGGCTCGCCTTCGGGCCTTTCCGTGGGAGGCACTGCCGGGAGCGATTGACTCCGGAAAGGCTCTCTCTAAATAGCTGTCATTCCTTCTCTGCCAGAGAAGCTTCGGTGGAGAACAGCACCGTGTCCCAGCACCGCAGGCTCATGTCACTTAAGAGGAGTGGCTGAGACCCTGAGATGTTCAGAGTGGGCTTTGCCTCACAGACCCACACAGCCTGCGTTTCAGCCAGCCTCTGCCCTCCGAGAATAGGCCGTTATGCCCAAGATAACCCTGAGCGGTGTGACAGTGGACTTCCCTTTCCAGCCGTACAAATGTCAGGAAGACTACATGACCAAGGTCTTGGAGTGTCTGCAGAAGGTGAGGCCGCAGACTCAGGGGCTCGTACCTGGGGACGGGTCAGCAAGGCCAGAGCCTCAGCAAGGACCTAATGTGTGTCCAAATGGGGCCTGTGTTTTAGGTATGGTAGGCGAGATGCTAAACAAGTAAACAAAAATAATTCTTGCCGGTGATGAGTGCTGTGAGGTAAAGAGCGCCTCGGGGGCCTCTCGGAGGAGGTGGTCTGCAAGCCAAGGCCCTTTGAGGGTCTGGAGGGAGCGTCCACACAGAGGACTGCCCAGCCCTCGTTTGGGGAGGTTTTAGACCTAAGGGGTGTGCAGGAAGGTGGAAGGGGTACAGATGGTTTTCTGTGGGATTCTGGGCCCGCCGTCTAGTGCCCTTCTCGGGCCCCCGGGGGCTGGCTGCAGCCGGCCCCTGGCTGCTGTTCTGGGCATAGACTCGCACATCGAGGAGCCCTGTGCCCATTCCTCCGGCCGCTGGGAGGACACACAAGCCTTCGTGTCTGCTGGGTTCCCCACACAGGCTCCCACCTCGGTTCAGGTAGCCCGGATGATGCTGGGATCCCGCAGAATCAGGCTGCTGTTTTGAGACCTGACACCTCGGTGTCATCTTGCTGTTTGTGTTGGGCTGAAGAGCACTGTGGTGCTTGGGGCAATGCTCTGACAGTGTTTGCTGACGAGGGGCCTCCATAGCCTGTAGCTTCTGGTTGGCGCCGCAGCCCCTGTAGACTTGTCTCCCCCTGCTGGGTGCGCTGGGCCGGCGCCTGTGTGACCCTGTTGCCCACCCCCTCAGAAAGTGAACGGCGTGCTGGAGAGCCCCACGGGCACCGGGAAGACCCTGTGCCTGCTCTGCAGCACGCTGGCCTGGCGGGAGCACCTCCGAGACGCCGTCTCCGCCCGCAGGATTGCCGAGCGGGTGCGTGGGGAGCTCTTCCCGGACCGCCCCCTGTCGTCCTGGGGGAACGTCGCCCTGGAAGGAGCGGTCCCAGGTGATGGCCCTTTCCTGGCCCCGTGGGGACGTGGGGGAGGTCGCGGGGTGTCGCTGCCACGCTGCTTCTTGTCAGACTCGGGTTGGAGTCTCATGGCCCCGCCAGGACACTGCGGACCCACTGCACTCATTCCTGGTTGCAAGTTGCTGGCATCTGGTGCTTAGCTGTCCCCGGGGTCGAGCTCCCCGAGGGAGAGAGAATGCTGGCTCGTGGGCCGTGACCGTCCTGCTTGCTTGTGCCACGCAGCATGCTATGCGGACCTTCCGAAGATCATTTACGCCTCCAGGACCCACTCCCAGCTCACGCAGGTCATCAGTGAGCTTCGGAACACCTCCTACCGGTGGGTCCGGGGCTTCACCCAGCCTCGGGGTCCTGGGGAGTGGGGGCTGCAGGCGAGTTAGCGTCCCCACCCGGGGAGGAAGCCCCAGTCTCCTCTGCCGGCCTCCTTGGACGCCCTTGCCTCTCGTCTGCTGACCCCGGACTGAGAGGGGGCCGCTACAGTGACGTGCCTACCAAGCCCAGGGCGTGTTTCTGCCCCCGCCGTGCCCTCTGGTGACCCACCTCTCCCGGTGCAGCCCACGCAGTTGCCCCCCTGGAGGACGTGGGACTCCTGCCCCCGTTCTTCGGCCCACGACCCTCTCTTTTGCCAGGCCCAGAGTGTGTGTGCTGGGCTCCCGGGAGCAGCTGTGCATCCACCCTGAAGTGAAGAAGCAGGAGAGTAACCACATGCAGGTGGGTGAGGAGCTGGCGCCGGGCTGGGCAGGGGGAGTGCCCGGCTGGGGGGGCTGGGCAGGGGGAGTGCCCGGCTGGGGGAGCTGGGCAGGGGGAGTGCCCGGCTGGGGGAGCTGGGCAGGGGGAGTGTGCCCGGCTCGGGGGGGCTGGGCCTGGGGTACCCTGTGCTTCCTTTGAAACCACAGCCAGGACCTCATCCTCCTCCAGGTCCACTTGTGCCGCAAGAAGGTGGCGAGTCGCTCCTGTCACTTCTACAATAACGTGGAAGGTGAGGGAGGGCTCCAGGCAGCGTCTCCTGGCTGCGGTGAGCGCGCTGCAGGGCCTGGGGGCTGCGGGCCCTTAGAGCTGCGCTTTGCAGCCTCCAGCCTGCTGGTCCCGCCCTGTGGTGCGGCTCGGCTCGCAGAGGGGCCCGGCCGCTGTCTCCCGACACAGTTCGCATCGGAGTGAGCACGCTCCTGGAGCTGGTGTGTGCTTGCCCCGGCTGCAGACCCCAGGCTCTCTTGCCCATTCACTGAGGGGGTCCACTCGCCACAAGCTGGCACCTCCAGCTGACACACAGGATGTGAGGGGGTGTCTCCAGCAGATCCCAGGCCAGAGCCCCAGGGGGGGAAGCGTGTGTGCAGGAGAAAAGGGAGACGTGCAGAGCTGGGGCCCTGCCAGGCCTGAGTCTTGGCGGGTGGGCCCTGGGCGAGGGGCCTCCTCTCTGTTTTCTCTCCCCTCTCTGCTCCTCCCAGCTGCCCCCTGCCCAGCTGAGCTGTCCTCTTTGGCTCCCTGCTCCCCCAGGCTCCTGAGCTCTGGGCTGCCCGCTGCAGCACGTGCTGATTGGCTGGCCCGTTGCTATGGTGCTGCTGAGTGGCTGGCCCGTTGCTATGGTGGCTGGCTCTTCTTCCCTCACCTGCTGTCTCCAGGGCCTGCTGGGGTTGGGTCCCTGCTGAGGCCTGTGGGCTCTGGCCTGTGCAGTTAATGGCTGGGCCTGGTACCTGCTCCAGTGAAGCTGGAGGCCTGGGGCTCTTGCCCGTGGGACTGCCGTGCGACTCCGGGTCCTTGTCAGAGGAGATGGTCCCATCCGCTGGGTTAGAGCAGTTCCCTGGTGGATTGCTGGGGGCCCAGCTGGGGGGCCCGTGCCCCATCCCTTCTTCGACCCCAGCCTGCCCTGGGCCTCATGGCAGCCAGTCTGAGGGAGGAGCCCTGGCTGTTGGGCCTTGGGTGGGCTCTGGCCCTCCCGCCTGCCTGGCCTCAGGTTTGCCCCCAAGACTGTTAGAGCGGGCAGCGCGCCTTGGGTTCCCTGCCCCTGGCTCTCTGGAGCCTGCTTCCTTTGGAGGGGCTTGGTCTCGGTGAGGACATGGACGGAGAGGAAGGGACTTGCTGCCAGACTGAAGCCCGATGGCCAGACAGGCACCTCGGGGCTCGTGGGGGCCGCCTGGCCTTGAGAGCGTCTGGGGTGGTGGGGACAGCTGGGGGACTGCCCCGAGGGTGCTCAGCCTCTGGCTAGGGGCCCCTTCTGGGGTGCAGAGCAGGGCTCCCCTGAGACTTGCTCGAGGGACTTGCTTGGTCCTCTGGGCGCCCCAGTCTTCAGGGAGGGTCTTGTGGTGGCTGTGCTGACTGCCCGCTACCCCCAGGAGCCATTGTGTCTTGGGTGCCTTCCGTGGTCTGGGGGCCTCGGTGGACCTGAGAGCTCGTGTGTCCTCTTGCATCCTCAGAGAAAAGCCTGGAGCAGGAGCTGGCCACCCCCATCCTGGACATCGAGGACCTGGTCAGGAGCGGGAGCAAGCATAAGTAAGGCCGCCCGGCCCGGGCTCCCTCCACGTGGCACGGCCGTGGTTTCCTTCTGTTCTTCCTGGGCCTTCCCCGGCCGGGAGCAGATCCGAGCCGCGTCGGCGACCCACACCGCGTCGGTGGCGGTGCCGGGTCTGTGCCGTACTGGGCTGGGGGTTGAACCGGCTCCCACGGCGCCCCAGCGGGAAACCCTGTTATTCCTTTTTAAGTCACGGAACAGACAGTTGTTTGGCGCGCAGAGACGCCAGCGGCTGGGAGGGCCGTCCAGTAAGAGGGGCACTCCCCCTCCCGGCCCTCTGCCCGCCCGCGGGCCCCCTCCCGCCCCCGGCCGCTGTGACCTCTAGCTTCAGGGCTTCGGTTGTGAGGACACAGGCCCGAGGTCCCACTTCTCACTGCCTCGCCCCTGCCTGGGAGCCTCCATGTCCTTGTGGTAGATGCTCATTAAATGGGCCATCCACTCACACGGCCGAAAGCTCGGGCCTGAGGGGCAGTGCCTCGAGCCGGCCGGTCCGGCTGCACCGGGAGCCCGCCCGGCCCCGGGCAGTGCCCCAGCCCCTGCCTGCCCCACAGGCTCTGCCCCTACTTCCTGGCTCGGAACCTGAAGCAGCAGGCGGACCTCATTTTCATGCCCTACAACTACCTGCTGGACGCCAAGGTGAGGCCCGGCCTGGGGCGCTGGCCTGGAGGGCGCTGGCCTGGAGGCGGAGGTGTCTCCAGCTCCGGAGGGGCTGGCGGGTCCCTTGCTGGTTGAGGCCTTGGGATCGGACCCTCACTCGGAGCAGCAGGCTGGCGCCAGGGGACCAGTCCCCTCGCTGCTCGGGGCTCGGCTCCGCCCAGCCTTGCCGGTGGCTCTGCCCAGCTCTCTGGGAGCAGGCGGGCTGCAGGCAGTGGCCATCCGGCCCCCTCAGCTGCTGTCACCTCCTCTGTGCAGACTCCTGGAGGCTGCCCTTCAGGATGCACGTCTGCGTGTGTGTCGCGTTTCAGTGTGGCTCCTGGGGGCAGCGCTGTGGGCTGAGTGGGCCCTTGGCTCGTCGGCTGTCCCGCAGTGGGCGTGTGCTGAGAAGCCGCCGTGTGGCCTGGCTTCGGCTGGGGCAAGGCTGGGCACACAAGCAGCAGCCTGGGAACTGGTGACCTTCAAGGGCCTCAAGGGCCAGCGAGCACGGGGTGCCGACGGCACGGGCGGGAGGGGCCCTCCGGGGCGGTGGGAGCGAGCGCACGAGGGTGGCTGGGGCGGAGAGCCGGTGGCTCCGCAGGGCTGCTGTGAGACGCGCAGATCGGAGCTTCCCACCCGGCTGCCCGGCCCGCCCGCGGGGAGCAGTTCTGTCACAGCCGATAAGGCTGGCAACGCCAGGGTCCGAGAGCATGGCGGTCCTGCCAGAGCAGAGGCCTCGTGCCCCCTGACCCAGGGCTCACAGGGGCTCAGGCAGAGGGGCTGGAGGAGCTGGCATGTATTTGGAAAAGAATGACTCTCACTGGTGCTTCATGTGGTTCAGACCTGAACGTCAGAGCTCAGCCCTAAGACTTCGGGGGGGAAATGGGGGTCATTGGATTTGGGGTCAGCTGAGATTTCTGAGCTCAGACGCGTGAGGCACTAGCCACGAGCACAGATACGGTAAACTGGGCTTGGCTGCAGTTGAGATCTTTGCCTCTGAAAGCCTCAGTTTAGAGACGCGGCCCGAGAGGAGAGGGTTCCTGGTACATCTGTGTCCCAACCCAGGACCTGACCACAGAGCAGACGCTTAAAGTTGCCACGATGGGCGCTGGTGGCTCGGCTGCTGCTCTGCACGCGCCCAAGAGCGTGAAGCGGTCCGGAGCCTCGCACAGCTGGCCTCCTTGGGCTGTGCCCCGCTCGCCCGGGCCGGGCGTCTCCAGCACACGCGGCGTGCGGAGAGCCGCCCAGCGTGCTCCGTCAGAGGCTGGCTCGGGCCTTCGTCCTCCACCCCGGGCTGCGCAGCGGGGCGTGGGGTCAGATGACGGGTGGCCCGGGGGAGTGCCAGGAGCTCAGGCCCCGAGGGGTGCGGGCTGCCCCGCGCCCCCAGCCCCGCGCCCTTCCCCTCTGGCTGCAGAGTCGCCGGGCGCACGGCATCGACCTGAAGGGGACAGTGGTGATCTTTGACGAAGCTCACAACGTGGTGAGTGTGCCCCCGCCCCCCGCTTCCCGCCCAGAGTATCACGCCTGTGGCCCCCGTCGGGACCAGGCAGACCTGGGAAGGTGGGCTGCTGGCCTTTCCATGCGGGACCCGGGCCCGCCCTGCAGCCTCTGTCAGGGCCTAGCACCCTGGGACGGGCCCCCCGCGGCCCCACTGGCTCCCAGGCAGCTGTGGTCCAGACTTGCCTTGAGAGAAGCTGGAGTTTAGTGGGAAGTTTCCTAACTGGGCAACGACGGCAGCTCAAGTCAGGGCGGTTTCAGACGCCGTCTGGGCCGGCGTCCGTCTCTGGACCTGTCTGAGCCCCAGCTGCGGCACGTGGGCTGGGGCCGGGGCTCCCCGGGGCCCCTCCCTCTGCACCCCCACTGCTGCCTCCGGGAGCCCCTCACGCGGTGTGCTCGGGCGCAGGAGAAGATGTGTGAGGAGGCTGCGTCCTTTGACCTGACGCCCCACGACGTGGCTTCGGGCCTGGACGTCGTGGGCCAGGTGCTGGAGGAGCAGACGCGGGCGGCGCAGCAGGCCGAGCTCCACCTGCAGTTCGGCGAGGCCTCCTCCGGCCCAGGTGAGCTTGCAGGCGGGGACCGCGGGGGTCGGGGCCGGGGGCCTGTCTTCCCAGGGCCCTTCCTGCAGGCTGGCTCTGTAAGAGGCTTCTCAGCCTCACAGGCCGGGAGAGCGGCTGTGCCCAGCTGGGCAGCGTTTTCTCCAGTTCTTTGCACCGTTTCGCTGCCGGCGAGGGCTTGCCTCGACTGTGCGGAAGCGGGAACCCAGCCCGTTAGCTGTAAGGGTGCCGTCCACATGCGGCTCCCTCTCCCCAGGGAGCCCCCCCCGGTTTTCCCTTCGTGGCGGTGGTGGCGGCGGCGGCGCATGGAGATCCTCGATGGGCCCCTCAGTTAGTCCTGATGAAACACGCGGCCTTTGTCCAAGGCCGGGGGACCTGCCCCCGGCACAGCCAGGCCACTTTGGAGCAGGTGTGTCCACTGATGACCGGCTGTGTGTTTTTGGCACCTGTGCCTTGCCTGGCAAAGCTCCTCCGTGTCCTGCACACGAGCCAGGGGCGGGCGTGAGCAGCCCCAGCTTCCCGGCCCCTTTCCGCTCACACGTGGGGACGGGCTCCGGAGCGAGCAGAGGCCCTGTCCCTCTCGCCGGGTGCTGCTTCTGCCCCCTCTGCGAGGGTCCCCGGGCCTGTCCTGACGCATTCACGGGCGTCAGGAGAGAGGGTTTGTAGACGGCTTTGTGTATTTAGCACAGAAGTTCACAAATGTGTTGGCTTGCTTTGATCTTTATCTCTTTTCTTTTTTTTTTTTTGGTGGAACCCACGGCATGTGGAAATTCTTGGGCCAGGGATCAAACCTGTGCCATAGCAGTGACCCTAGCTGCTGCAGTGACAACGCCGGATCCTTAACTGTTAGACTGCCAGGAAACTCGTCCTTTCTGTTCTTAAAACCTCGTTTCTATGGGTTTTATCTCTCGGTAGTTACTCTTTGAGACATGGAAGCTGAGACGCTTGGGAAGATTTGTTTATTCATTTAAATCACAAGCCGCCACAGCTTGCGGGGAGGCTGCCAGCAGCGGAGTTTATCCTCAGCTCTGGGCCAGGGCCAGTGCGGGGGGCTCCTTCTGCGTGTCCCAGGAGCTCTGCTCCAGGCCGTGCTCCCAGCTGCTGGTGGACCTGGGCCCAGTCTCTGCTCCACCTTCACACTGTGTCCTCCCCGTTAGGGACACCTGTCACCGATTCGGGCCCAGCCAGTCCGTGGGGCCTCGTCCTGACCGGTCACAGCCTCAGGGACCTTGCTTCCAAGTGAGGTCCGTGACGGGGACTCCGGGGCCATGGGGTGTTTTACGGTGGCGTCTGGATGGTGAGAGGGGTCGATCCTCTTGAGTTCCCACGTCGCAGGAAGCCGTGTGACACTGGACCTCCCCTCTCCTTAACTGATCTTGTTTAGGACAGTTTCTCAGCCTTCCCTGTGTTTGGTGACCCGGGTAGCGTGGGGGCACATGGTGGGAGGTTTTGTAGCATGTCCCTTTGCTGGATCCGTGCCATGTTTTTGTCACCGATTTCCTGCGGCTGTGGCGTTTGGGAGGAAGAGCTCAGATGTAAGGTGCCCTCTTCATGGCCTCCTGCCAAATGCTCCTGCTCTCAGCTCAGCCCGGTTTGCAACCTTGGGGTGTCCTTGCTCGCTGGCCGAGGTCGTCTCTCGGGGCTCCGGGTTCCTCCCCCCCCCCCCCCCGTTGCCGTACTGTGCTTCGGAGGGAGCCCCCTCTTCACAGCCCGCACCGAAGGAGAGGGTCGTTCACCCTCCAGGGCCCCACCTTAGGCGTCTTAGAAATGACCGACAGCGCGCGCATTGAGAGAAAAACAGATAAAGGGACTTAAAGTCACAGCGTTCTCTGCACAGAAAACACCATCGAGGATGTAGAGCCCGCTTTTATTTTGCAAATAACACATACGATGAGGGGTTTCTATCTAAAATTCCGAGGAAACTTAGAGCTCAACAAAGAGACATCCCAGCCCGGTTTAAAAGTAGACAGAAGGTATAAGCAGACCCTTCCTGAAAGACGTGCAGAGGCCAGTGTGCTCTGAACGAAGCCGCTCTGGCCGGCGTGCACCTGAACGTCAGGAGTTCCTGCAGCAGCCACAGCGGTGCATCCGACTGCAGTGGCGGGTCGCGGTGTGTGTGTCCGCGGGGTCTCCCTGAAGGCGACCCCGTGGGCTCGGGCTGCCGCCCGGGTCAGGTTGGGGTTTCAGAGCGTCGTCCTAGCCTCGGTGCTGCCCCCCGCCCGGTCCGGCTCCGTGGGAGCGGCTGGGGCGACGGCTGACGGCTGGCCGAGTGGCGCATTTGCGCGTTTGCCTCCCGCAGGGTTGAACTTGGAGCTGGAGGACCTCGCTAAGCTCAAGAGTGAGTGCCCTCCCCTCCTGCCTCGCCTGGCCCCCCGCCCCACAGCCCGCGGGCCTCCCCAGCCCGCCGGTGCCCACGCCCTGCCCCTCACGCCCCCCCCCCCCCCGCAGTGATCCTGCTTCGCCTGGAGGGGGCCATCGATGCCGTGGAGCTGCCTGGAGGCAACGGCGGTGTCACCAAGCCGGGGAGGTGAGCAGTGAGCGTGGGGCGGGTGTGCCTGGCCATGTCCCTGCAGTGCTCCAGTTACGCCTCACAGGGCCTGGACCGTCACTGGCTTCACGCTCTAGGGAGTCTGTTTCTGTCTGGGGGGCCCAGGAGGAGTCTGGCCTTTCGTTTGGTGGGTTGAGTGTTGGGACCACAACACACACAGTGTGGCGGCTCCCAGTGCAGCCCTGTGTGCGGGCATCTGCATTTAGAACAAGGTGCCTGTTTCTGCATCACCTTCTTAACACACGGAGGGTGCATGTCCTCACTTAGGCCCGCAACCGCCCTGAATGCTCTGACCGTCTCACAGGCCTCTGAGCCGCGGGGTTTGTCTCCCACAGGCAGGCGAGGGATGGTGGCCCAGGGTGTCACCTCCTCTGCACTGTGCTGGGACCCAGGTCTGGGTTTGTGGAGGCAAGGGTTATCCTGGAATGTTCTGGAATGCGGGTCTGCCTGCCTTCTGCCCGAGCCCTGCCCGGTCTGTGTGCTCAGACCCTCGAGGGCCCCCACTGCTTCCCAGAAGGACCATTGCTTCCTGGCTGCCCCGTCCCGTAGGTGGGGTCCCAGACCCACGGGGGGTCCTCTGCAGCTTCTCCGCCTGCCCCTCGGCTCTCCAGAGCTGCTCTTTGCGTGTCCTGCCTTCCCACTCGCAGCCCAGCCCAGGCCTTTTCTGGGCAGGCTGGTCTCGTGTGGACCGCTGTCCTGCCCACGGGGCGCCTGAAGGCACCCGCCCGGGCCCTCCGCGTCTGGCCCTCCCCGGAGCCTCGGACTCGCTTCCGAGCGGAGGAAGCCTAGGCGGGCTCTGGCCGCTGGGCTCCCAGAGCAGGGCCGGACCTGCTGCCTCTTCCCACCACAGCTACATCTTTGAGCTCCTTGCCGAGGCCCAGATAACGTGTCAGACCAAGGGCTGCATCCTCGACTCCCTGGACCGGCTCATCCAGCACCTGGCGGGACGTGAGTCCCGGGCCCCCCGTGGCTGGTCCCGACCTCAGGCGCAGCCTGGAGCCACAGCGCGCACGGACCTGGCCCGCCGAGCTGCCTTCCCGACTGGGACGTGGAGGCCTCGGCTTGGCCCACGCGTGTGCTCTGGGAGGGCGGCCTTCCCCCAGCAGCCCCTTCGAGAAGGAGCGCTGGCTCGGTGGGCTGAGGGCTCCTCCAGTCTCTCCCCCAAAGCTCCCGCCCCGATTGCGCCCAGTTTCCAGCGGACCGCGTCCCGGGGGCTGTGCCGAGGAGCCACGGTGCCGGGCGGGCTCTCGGGCTCAGCCAGGACGCCAGTCTCGCCGTGCCCCGGGCTCATTGGCTACACCGGGCTGCCCCAGCCTCACCGGGCGGCAGAGCCTTTTCCTGTCCCACCGACCCCCAGAGACCCACGGGCGGAGGGCGGGGGGACCCCTCGGCCAGCCCTGCCAAGCAGGGCGGCAGTCCGCATGCTGCTTCCACAGGCACCGGGCTGTTCACCAACACGGCGGGACTGCAGAAGCTGGCGGACATCATTCAGGTGGGCACGGGCTGTGGCCGGGACGTGGCGGCTCCTTTTCTTTCCTGGCGGGAGCTGGGCCGACCTCCTTTCGGGCTGTTGTCGGTTCAGAGCTGGGGGAGGAAGGGTGTCCGCGCCGTGTGCTGTGAGTCAGCACCGCGAGGCTCTGGCCCCAGCCCGTGGCCCCCGGGCGGCTCTCGAGCGCTGGGGCCTTGGAGTGTGAGAACCTGGCGGGTCCCCTCCCGTCTGGAGACAGGCCCAGGGGCCCCTGCCCCGCCAGCCGCCGTCGACTTTTCTCCAGTTTCGGGCCGACGCGGCTTCTCAGGGGAAGGTTGAAGCAGAAGCCTGTCCCGGGGCGCCTAAATTCTGTCCCCAGCCCCTGTCCCTCTGCTGGTGGGTTTCTGCAGGGCCGCACGTGCCCTGGCCCAGGCCGGCCTCGCTCTGGGCTTCGGGACCTGCTCCGGGGCTCCCCACGTCCATCTTCTGCTGCATGTAGACCCACCTTTCCCAGGCCAGGCGGCCAGTGAGGCTGTCACACGTGGCCACCCCCTGCCCCGAATGTGCTGTTCGCGTCCAGCTGTCCTCGGGCCAGTCGAGCCGTTTCCTTGGCTCAGGTGGACAAGCCAGGGCCGTCTGCCCTTTGTTGGGGGGCTGCCTGGGGGGCTGCTGAGATCCCTTGTCGCAGGCACTCTGGCCCTCCTGGGCTGCCCCGGGCCTTTGTGGAGAGGACCCTGGGTGGCTCTTGGTCCTTGGGGAAGCGGAGACGCTGGAGGCCCCGCGTGGCGTGTGCACGGCCGGCTCTGGCACCCTTGCCCATGCCACTCGCAGGCTCAGCGGGTGGGCCCGAGGCCCTGGGTGACCTCCCCCGTTCCCCTCTCGACCAGTGCTTCCTCCACGGACCGCACTCCGCTTGGCTCCACAGGCGCCTTGCGCCGCTGGACGCCTGCCAGACAGGCACTCGGGCCGTGCAGGGTGCATCCGTGTCCCCAGCGCCGGGGCCCCCGCGGGGCCACTCCATCAGAGGGTGGTTGTGCCCCGCCCCCCGGCACCGCCCGCTCTGTCCTCCTGGGGCCACCGCCGGTCTCTGGTCACGGTCACAGTTGGCCTCTGTCCTGACAAACCGCACCTTGAGATCCAGCCCTGGCTGCTGGCGTGTTGGCCACAGGCTGCCTGTCTGACCGGGCCCCAGAGGCCAGGCGTGACCATGACCCCGTCCACACCCCCTGCACATCTGAACTCCCCTGGGTCCCTCTCACCGGTGTCAGCGGGTGCTCAGGAACCAGCTGTGGGAGGGGACGTGCCCGCCTGTGGGCCGCGGGCGGAGCTGTGTCACCCACCAGGGACAGCTCAGGGCAGCTGCCAAAGGAAATTCCCAGCCAGTGGGGTTAGTGGCTTTGGGTTCAGAGAGTCTGGAAGAATCTGGCTCCATATGCAGGTGTCCTGGAGGGGCAGGCGTGCAGGCCTGAGGCTGCGGGGGGGGCGCCTGCCCAGCGGCCTGTTTCCCCACAGGTGCGGGGCCGCGTGGGCAGCAGGGCTGCGGACGGGTCGGGACTCTCCGGAGACCCAGCAGCCTCAGGGGTCACGGCCCGCGCTGCAGAGGGGGCGCAGCCGGAGCTCCCCGGTGAAGCGCGGGGCTGGCCCTGGGCAGGCGGTGGAGCCGAGGGAGGTCGGGCCTGGCCCTCCCGGCATGGGGGGGCAGGGGCAGCAGCTTCTCCCACCCGCCCACCGTTTTCTAGAACTCCTGCCCGACCTTTGAGGTGTGAGCGCCCCTCCTGGGGCCAAGACACAGGCTTTGCAAAGGAAGCCGCGGCCCAGAGCAGCCTCTCGTCTGCGGGGTCGAGTCCCCTGTGTGTGGCTCCAGCCTCGCAGGCAGACACTTTGGTAAATCGCAAGGCCCGGTGTTGGGCCGCTTGGTCTGGACGGGGATGGTGCCTCACGGAGCTCCTCTCCCGCCGGGTGCTCGCTCATCACGGGACCGCCCGCCTCGCCCAGGCCTTTCCTGATGCAGGGCGAGTCCGTGGGCGAGGCTTCCGCCTGCACGTGCCGCTTGTGTAGACGGAGCAGGACCCTGTCCTCAGGGTCTAACCCGGCCCGGGTCCCCCGGGAGTCGCCCCCGGCCCCCTCGCGGCGCGGGGCTGGCTCAGGCCCCTTGCCACCCCTTCGCGTGGCTCTCGGCCTTTTTCCTGCCAGCCCAGGGCAGAGCAGGCCTGTCCCCTGGCTGCGAGGGTCCCGTGGGCTCCCTGTGGCCAGCGTCCTTGGACTTTGGGGTCACCTGGGGGGCCTGTGGCCGGAGGCTCTGCGCTCTCCTGGGAAGGCTTCTGGACTGTTCTGGAGGGGGTGACATCCATCTCAGCTGGCCTCCGCGTTACGTGCCTTCTGTGGCTGTCGTGAGGGTGTGTGTGACTGCCCAGCTCACATGGAAGGAATTTATTGGTTTTTATCCATTGTGCGTGTGCGAAGCTTTCTTAGGAGCTCTTTTTGGTTAAAAGGTCTGTTGTCTGGTTTCCCTGGGTTTTCTAAATGGCCTCGTTGTTTAGAACGGCCGGCGTGTTGTGCTTCTTCCCCGGTGTTTATCCGTCCTGTGGTTTTTTCTTGGCCTGTTGCTTTGGCTAAGCGTGCGAGTCTACTTGTTTCGCTGGGGGCTCAGTCTTACTCGTTACTTCTGGGAGTAAACTGAGTTCCTTCCGCCTGGCCCCGACCCAGCCCTGGGGAGAGGGGAGGAGGCAGGTGCTGACCTGGGCCTGGCTGTCAGGAGCGGCCTGCAGGGCAGACGGGTCCCTGAGGGAAGGGACAGGTGGGGTCTGGCCCCGAGACCCTGCCGGCTTGGAGCAGGGCTGCTCTGAGCGTGCGTCATCTGTGCGGGGACGACGCAGAGGGAGGGGCAGCCTCGGGGGTGCCCTGTGGGACCGTGTGTCCTGCTGACTGCCCTCATCACTACTTCCAGATCGTGTTTGCTGCAGACCCTGCTGAAGGCGGCCCTGGTTCCACGGCGTGGCCGGGAGCTCAGTGCTACAAGGTGGGGGCCGCCTGCAGGGTGGGGCCCCTGGGCGGGGGGCTCAGTGCTACAGGGTGGGGGCTGCCTCCAGGGTGGGCCCGGGCGGGACCTCAGGACACCTGTCCATTGCACCGCTGCAGGTGCACATCCACCCTGATGCTGGGCCCCGGAGGACCACTCAGCGGTCAGATGCCTGGAACAGCACGGCGGCCAGAAAGCAAGGTGCGCGCCTCGGGGCTGGGGCGAGGCAGTCCGTGCAGCTGCGGGCTCTGGCCGCCGCCGGTCCAGCTCTGTCCGTCTGAGAGCCAGAGCTCCCAGCGGGAGAGAGACCTTTGAGGGGCCCGGTGGCCTGGGGCCTGCCCAGAGCTTCCACGAGGGGTCGGCCTCAGATCCCTCCCCACACAGAGGAAGCCCAGGGAGCACCCTGAGGCTGGGCTGCTGGGTCCCCAGGGTCCTCTGTGGTCACTGCCGTGACTGGCGCAGGACTGGCCCGTGACGGTGTGGGCCTCTGCCGGCCACTGCCCTGGCGAGGGGCAGGTCCTGCCCAGTGGTTGAAGGAGGCTTCTCTGGCCTTGAGTGGTCTGTTCTTCTCTGGAAATGGTTTTGCTGACCCGTGACATGGCCTTGACTCGAGTCACGGCGACAGCGTCTGCTCCGCTGTTCCAGTCTCCCCAGCTTCTGCGGTGCTTGGGAGTCCACAGGGAGGCAGGCGTAGCAGCGTCACCGCTGGCTTCCTGCCTCCGGGGAGTTGCGGGGGGGGCGACGTGGGCCTGCACCCCTCCCTCCTCGAAGGCCACCCGCCGCGGGGGTGGGGGCGCGCTGGCTCTTCACGGCCTGAGCTGCGAGCTCTTCTGGGCCCGGGGTGGGCTCTCCTCTCTGGAGGCGACCTCAGCATCGCCCCCCACCACCACCCCAGGACACTTGGGGGCTGCTTCCTGCTCCGGGGACCCCCGACAGAGAGCCCGACCGCAGGCTGAGCTCCTGGCCTCGCCCCAGCCCAGGCAGCCCCCCACGCAACCCTGTGCCCATGGCCCCAGGGCCGTGGCGCCGCCCGTGGGAGGGCCGCTGCCCGGAGCAGGTGCTGGGGCCCCGAGCCAGCCTCGCTCCCCCCCACAGGGAAGGTGCTGAGCTACTGGTGCTTCAGCCCCGGCCACAGCATGCGCGAGCTGCTCCGCCAGGGCGTGCGGACCCTCATCCTCACCAGCGGCACGCTGTCGCCCGTGTCCTCCTTCGCCCTGGAGATGCAGATGTAAGCGCCGCTGCCCCCGGCCCAGAACCAGCACCGGCTGCCAGGGCGCCAGGTGCTCGGGAGCTCACGGGCCGCCTCTGCCTCCCCAGCCCTTTCCCCGTCTGCCTGGAGAACCCGCACGTCGTCGACAAGCACCAGGTCTGGGTGGGGGTCGTCCCCAAAGGCCCGGACGGGGCCCAGCTGAGTTCTGCTTTTGACAAACGGTAGGGGCCTGGCGGGCAAGGCGGGCCGGCCACGGGGGGCGCTCCTGCCAGCCGCCTCCTGGTTCCCCACAGGTTCTCTGATGAGTGCTTGTCCTCCCTGGGGAAGGCGCTGGGTGAGTGCTGAGCCGTCCAGCCTGGGCCCCCGCCCCACGCCGTCCCCCGTCCCCCCCACCCGCGGACGCCCTCCCCTGACCCAGGCTGCGCCTGCAGGCAACATCGCCCGCGTGGTCCCCCACGGGCTCCTGGTCTTCTTCCCTTCCTACCCGGCCATGGAGAGGAGCCTGGAGTTCTGGCGGGTGCGTCCCCCTTGCTGGGCTGGGAGGGGGTCCTGAAGGCCGAGGGTCTGGCGGGGCCTGGGCGCACGCCTCGGTCTGAGGAGGCGCGACAGCACCTCTCCCCGCCTTCCCCCGCAGGCCCACGACTTCGCCCGGAAGCTGGAGGCCCTGAAGCCACTGTTCGTGGAGCCGAGGAGCAAAGGAGGCTTCTCGGAGGTCGGGCCCTCTGTCGCCTCCGTCCCTGACGGGCTGGGGCCGGCTCTAGGCGGGGTGTGGCTGGGGTCCTGTTGGCCGTTTAGAAAGTTTCAGTGCGAGGACTATGGCCACAGACCCCTGGGTTTAAGAGGGTGGCAGGAAGCAAGAACCTCCCACCCCAGCCCCGGGGCCGGGTCTTCTAGGAGAGCGAGCGGGCTCCGGGTGCTGGGTCCAGGTCAGCCTGTGAACACGCACCACCAAGGAGCTTCTGAAGCCCACCAGTCCGCCCCCGGCCAGGACAGCGCTTCACCTCGGAGGGTGAAAGCTGGGGTCTCGCTCATGGAGGCGTGGGGGCCGGGGCCACTGACCAGCGCCTCCTTCCAGGTGATGGATGCTTACTATGCAAGAGTCGCGGCCCCGGGCTCCGGCGGGGCCGCCTTCCTGGCTGTGTGCCGAGGCAAGGTGAGGCCGCCCCGCCTGGTGTCGCGACCCGGGGGCTTTGGTGTGGGCGGGAGCGGCCCGTTCCCTGCTTCCTGCAGACGGGAGGTGGGCACGACGGAGGCCTCCTCCACCTTGCCTGTGCCTGCGGGGGTGTGGCGGTGGGCCTGGGCCGGCTGGCCCCTCGGGGAAGGCCCCGGGCCCGTGCGGAGACAGAGGAAGAGCGGCCGGTGCTCCCCAGGCCAGCGAGGGGCTGGACTTCGCCGACGCCAATGGCCGTGGAGTGATGGTGACGGGTCTCCCGTACCCCCCACGCCTGGACCCCCGGGTCGTCCTCAAGATGCAGTTCCTGGATGAGATGAAGGGCCAGGGCGGGGCCGCGGGCCAGGTGAGGTGCGAGCTGAGGGCGGGGCTGGCAGGTGCCCGAGTGGCCGTGACCAAGCCCTCCGCCCCGCAGTTCCTCTCTGGGCATGACTGGTACCGGCAGCAGGCATCCAGGGCCGTGAACCAGGCCATTGGGCGGGTGATCCGGCACCGCCACGACTACGGGGCCATCTTCCTCTGCGACCACAGGTGGGTTGTCTGGGCCTCGGTACTGGCTCTCGGTTTGGGCCAGTCTGCCCGGGGTGGGCTGCGGGGCAGACCGGGCGCCCCAGCTGACGGCCCTGCACAGGTTCGCCTACCCAGACGCCAGAGCTCAGCTGCCCTCCTGGGTGCGCCCCCACGTCAGGGTGTATGACAACTTTGGCCATGTCGTCCGAGACGTGGCCCAGTTCTTCCGAGTTGCTCAGAAAACCGTGAGTTCCGAGCTGGCTGTGCCCGCGTGCCACCTGGGGGGAGGGGCCGGCTTGGACTCCCGCAACCGCCTCTGACTGCCTAGATGCCACTCCTGGCCCCCCGGGCTGTTGTCCCAAGTCTGGGCGAAGAAGAAGGTGCCGTGGCAGCGGCTGTGTCCCCCGGCCCCCTGCCCGCCAGGAAGGCCATGAGTCTGGACGTGCACGTCCCGAGCCTGAGACAGAGACACTCAGGTGCGTGTGGCTGGCGACGTGGGGCCCTGGGCAGAGGGCGGGGGCTTTCAGCAGGCTGGCGTCACGCTGGCTGGGCCTGCTGACCGGAGCTGGGGCCCTGCACTCTGGCGGACGTCGCTGCCCACACACACGCGTGTCCCTGCAGGCTCGCCGGTCACCACGGACGCCGAGGGCAGCCTGTGTGTGGAGTACGAGCAGGAAGCAGCCCACGCCCAGCGCAGGCCCGTGGGGCTGCTGGCTGCCCTGGAGCACAGTGAGCGGCTGGCCGAGGGGCCCGGGGACGAGGCCGTCCCCGGGGAGGAGGAGGTGCGCGTGCCGGGCTCCCTCCGCCCGCCGGGTCTCTGCCTCTGGGGGCTCGCCCCGTACACACCCTTGTTGGCAGGGCAGTTGGGGTTTCAGCGTGTGCCTGGCAGCGCACCGCGCCCACCCCGGCCCTCAGCGGGTGCCCCCAGCACTTGCCTTTCCGGGAGCCTGAGCAAGGCCAGGACCTTCCGGTCCAGGGCCATTGTCCCAAAGCCCGTAATTCAGCCCCGGACCCACAGCTCCTGCTCCCCGCTGGCTCTGGGGGCCCCGCGGCCCCAGCACGTCCCACGCCTCCCCACCGGGCCTTCCAGGGATTGTGGCGCCGCGGCCGGCACCTGCTCTCACGCTTCCCTGCTCGGGGCCGAGGGTTTTGTGGGCCCAGGGCAGTGCTGGGGCTCTGGGGCCCTGAGGGCGAGGGTCAGACTGGCCTGTCGCCCTCAGGCACACTGTCGCCCCCTCTCGGCCCCTCGCGAGAAGAGACCGGCGGATGAACAGAGGGGCAGGAGGAGAAAGGTCAGGCTCGTCGGCGGCCCGGTAGGTGACTTGCCCACAGGGCCACGGGGGGCGCAGAGTGAGGTGTGGGCGGCCAGGAGGCACATTTGGAGTCCGGGGCGGGGGCAGGGCCTCCGGCAGGCACAGGACCGCCTGGCCACCCCGTGCCTCTGCTGGAGCCCGGTCCCACCACCGCCCTCCCAGCCCAGGGCTCAGGCTGCACTGGGACCTGGCCTGCGCAGAGCCCGTCACCATCCACTTTGTTACAGAGAGGGCATTGCAGAGCTGCCCAGGAGGTCCCCCTGTGGCTCAGCGGGTTAAGAACCCGACTAGTACCCATGATGAGGTGGGTTCGATTCCTGGCCTCAGTGCATTAAGGATTAGGCGCTGCCGTGAGCTGTGGTGCAGGTCACAGATGTGGCTCGGATCCCAAGTTGCTGCAGCTGCAGCATAGGCCGGCGACTACAGCTCATGTTCACCCCCTGGCCTGGGAACCTCCATAAGCCACGGGTGCAGCCCTAAAGAAAACAAAACAAAACAAGAGCTATGCGGACTCTCAGAAACAGTGGGAACCCAACCCTAACCTCAGCCCCTTGGCCTGTTCCCACCCCTCCTGTTCCTGGGGCGCCTGGGCAGCTCCAGCCCCGGAGCCCTGCAGACGGGTCAGATCGGGCCTTTTACTTTGCCTTTGGGCTGCGCGGTGCGGGCCGCAGGGGCCTCTGGTCCTTCCACGGAGTGCCGCCCGCAGGCCAGGCCCCTCAGGCAGGTTTGGGGTGGAGCCTGCAGCCAGGCGGGCTCCCCTGGGCTGGGCTGGGTGGGCTTCTGGCGCCAGTGTGGACTCTGACGTGTCTGTGCGTGGGAGCTTGGTGTTCCCAGCCTCGGATGAAAGCAGTTAAGAGCAACTGCGTTACATTCCAGAAGCCTCTGGAAAGCCCCAGATGCCACTGTCTTTGTCCAGCTCCCTCCCTTGGCTTCTGGGAAGAACCGGGCGTTGCCCAGGGGGCTGACACGGAGGCAATGGCCTGGGTGCCGGGCTTGGGCCTCGGAGGGCAGCCCAGGAGCCTGGACCCATCCGGTCTGGTTTCTGCACTTTCTTGCCGAGGGTCCAGTGTCAGGGCTGGGGGGCACAGCACAAGTGGGACACGGGGCCGCCTGATGTCCTGTCATGCTGAGCACGTCCCTGGCTGTGAGCTGAGTGTCCCCCGAGCCCGGCGCGGGGAACTTGGCAGAGGAGCCGGAGCCTGGCCTGGGCAGTGAGTCTGCCGAGGGGGGACCCAGCGGCTTTCCTGCCGGCTCCTCCTGGCTGCCCTTGCTGACCCCAGCGGGGCCGTGCCTGCCGGATGTCCTCCCCGGCAGCCCCCGACGGCACCTCACTGTCCCTGCAGCGTCTGAGGGGGCCCGGGGCCTGTGTCAGCAGGAGGGGCCGGCAGCCTGTGCGGAGGCGGGCAGGGCCAAGCTGTTCATGGCGGCGGTGAAGCAGGCGCTGAGCCAGGCCAGCTTCGACACCTTCACCCAGGCCCTGCGGGACTACAAGAGCTCGGACGACCTGGCGGCCCTGGCGGCTCGACTCGGCCCCCTCTTTGCTGAGGACCCCAAGACGCACGGCCTGCTCCGAGGTGCCCTGGCCTGCGGAGGCTGCCCCCTCGCGGGTCCCACCCTGGGGGCGGTGGTGCCGCTGTGGGTGGGGGCCGCCAGGGTCCATGACCGAGCTGCTCCCCAGGAAAGGCGCGGGGGCACCCCGGTCCCGGAGCCTCCGCCCGGGGAGGTCACGTCAGCCCCTGGGACCTGCAGGCTTCTATCAGTTCGTGCGGCCCCACCACAAGCAGGAGTTTGAGCAGGTCTGTCTCCAGCTGACGGGCCGAGACTGCAGCCCCGGACCCGAGCACGGCCTCCCCTGGGGGCAGGGGGCACGGTCGGCCCTGCGCCCCGGCGGTGAGTAGACCCCGGTGGGACGGGGGGGGGGGGGCTCCTGGGGCTGGTCCTCACGCAGCTCTGCTCCCACCTCTGCCTGGAGGGGGCGCCCTGCCCTGTTCGTCAGGCACTCCCTGAGCTGGGCTTCCCAAGGGTTGGAGTTCCCGCCCCAGCCACCTTCTGCTCCGCTATCAGACGAGTGCCCACTGGGGGCCCGGGTGCCGCCCCCACCGGCCCGACCCTCCACCTAAGCCATCGGAGGGGGCCTGCGCCAGGCGGGGTCGCCACAGGGGTCCCAGGAGAGTTGTGAGGCCCGGCCTCCCTGGGGCAGACCCGCCCCTCCCTGGGCGGTGCTCTGGACCCTCGGGAACCAACCGGGCAGCCCCTCATCTCTCCAGGAAGGAGGGAGCCCGACCCCAAGCTGACCCTGTCCCCGGCCGCGGCCAGGCAGCTGGACTGCAGCGAGCACCTGAACCAGGGCCGGCCGCACCTGGCCTCCGGGCCATTCCCCAAAGGTACCTGGGCCCGGGGCGGGGTCCATGGGACCCCATGGCAGGGCGCCCACAGCGACTTCCTGGGAAGCTAGTGGACAGCGACGTGTCACCTTCCCCCCAGGAGAGCCTGGCCGCCATCCGCAAGCGGGGTCTGGAGCCCCTGGAGCGAAGAAATGGGGCCCACCTGCCGTGAGCGCCTACCTGGCCGATGCCCGCAAGGCCCTGGGGGCCACAGGCTACAGCCAGCTCCTGGCGGCACTGACCACCTACAAGCGGGATGACGACTTTGAGAAGGCAGTGGCCGTGGTGGCCGCACTGACTACCTCGAAGCCTGAGGACCTGGCCCTGCTGCAGAGCAAGTGGCCCAGGCCGGGCGGGGTGGGGTGGCCGCGGGCCGGGCCGGGCCGGGCCGAGCCTGAGCGCACTCTCCGCTCTGCAGGGTTCGGCATGTTCGTGCGGCCGCATCACAAGCAGCGCTTCCGACAGACATGCGCAGACCTGACGGGCCAGGCCACCGCGGGCTCAGGCTCCCGGCCGCCAGAGCCACAGGAGGGGAGCCCCGCCAGGCCCCCTGACCTCGCCCCCAGGGCCCCCGGGCCAGGTAGGAGCACCTGCCCGCGCCCCTGCTCCCTCTCCACCCAGCCCCACCCAGCAGGGTCCCCAGGACTTCTCCCTGCCGCCTCCCGCGCCCACTGCCCCTGAGGGGGGCCCCCAGCCAGCCCCCCAGGCCCCCCGCAGGCAGGTGCAGCCTCAATGGGGTGGGTCCTGTGGGAGGGGCTGCGGCCGGTGCGGGTGGCCGAGCAGGCCCCTGGTGCTCACGTCAGGCCCCCCGCAGTGGGCTTGGTGTGTTCCGGCTGCAGGGCGGACGACGCGGTCCCCTTCCAGTGCCCGTCCTGTGACTTCCACCGCTGCCAGGCCTGCTGGCGACAGCACCTCCAGGTCGGCAGCCATCCCTGTGGACGTGGCCCCGTCCCCGGACACGGCCTGCTGGGCATTGCCCCACAGGCTGGGCTGGGGGTCGAGCGGTGGTGTCTGGCAGGGTGTCCAGCGCCCTCTGTGTGTCCACAGGTCTCTAGGTCGTGCCCGGCCTGCCACGCTGCCACCAGAAATCGGAGCCTCACTCAGGTCTTCTGGCCGGAGCCCCAGTGACAGTCAGCGTCGGCAGAGGCTGAGGCTGCCCCTCCCCAGGGCACAGCTTGGACACTCAGCTGTGGGCTGGGGGTGGGCCTGACACCGGAAACCCCTTGGCGAAGAGCCCACCTGACAAGAAGGCCTGAGAGAGTCCCCAAAGCCACCTTGGGCCACTGGAAGGGAGGTGCTTCCCCAGAAAAGCGTCCCAGGCCCTGGCTTGTGGGCGGAGCCCCAGCTGAACCTAAGAGCAGGAAGGCAGGCCACCCTGCGCCTCCCCTCTGGGGGGCCTTCTAGGGGCCTGTGTTACTCAGGGGACAGGGCTCTAATAAAGCCGCTGGCGCTGCAGAGACGGATGGGGTCTGCGTGGCCTGGGCCTGGGGGCGGGGGGATGAGGGCCCTGGAGCCGTGTGTCTCCGACCTGGTTTCGGGGGAGGGCACGCCAGGGCCTTTGTCCCAGTTTGTCCGGAGGAGGGAGCGTCAGCCGCCTCAGTGCCGGGCGGCCAGGCCTGGTAGCAGCTGGGGGCCCTCACAGGACCGCCCTGGGGAGAAAGGGGCCACCACAGGGACAAAGGCTGCTCTGCTCCTGGGCGAGGACTCGCCAGCTCCTACTCCCGGGAGGGGAGGGGCCCCGCGGGGGCGTGGCCAGCCCGGGCCTTATAGGACGCGCGGTCCGGCCGCGGCCGGCGCTGCTGCAGCGAGACCATGAGGGCCCCGCCTTGGCCGCTGCCCGCCCTGCTGCTGGCGCTCACGGCGCGCGGGGAGGCGGCGGACGTGCCCACCTACCCGTGGCGGGATGCGGAGACCGGGGAGCGGCTGGTGTGCGGCCAGTGCCCCCCGGGCACTTTCGTGCAGCGGCCTTGCGGCCGGGACAGCCCCACGACGTGCGGCGCGTGCCCGCCGCGCCACTACACGCAGTACTGGAACTACCTGGAGCGCTGCCGCTACTGCAACGTCTTCTGCGGGGAGCGCGAGGAGGAGGCGCGGCCGTGCGGGGCCACCCACAACCGCGCCTGCCGCTGTCGGCCCGGCTTCTTCTCGCACGCCGGCTTCTGCCTGGAGCACGCGCCCTGCCCGCCCGGCGCCGGCGTGGCGGCCCTAGGTGGGTGCGGGGGTGGGGGTCGCCCCGCCCGGCCCTCAGCCCGGCGAGGACCACCCAGCCCTGCTGACCCGTACTCCCTATCTCGTCCCCAGGCACCCCCAGCCAGAACACGCAGTGCCAGCCGTGCCCCCCTGGCACCTTCTCAGCCAGCAGCTCGAGTTCGGAGCGGTGCCGGCCCCATCGCAACTGCACGGCCCTGGGCCTGGCCGTCAACGTGCCGGGCTCCTCCTCCCACGACGCCCTGTGCACCAGCTGCGCGGGCTTCCCACTCGGCTCGCTGGAGTCGGGTGCGCAGGGTGAGCGGGCGGGGGCGCGACTGTCAGCCTAGGCTGGCTCCTGGGAAGGGCTTCGAGAAGCTTTGCGGGGTCGAGGGGACCGGAAGCCCCGGGGCGGCGGGGGTGACCCTGGGAGTGCACTCCGCTGAGGGCTTCGGCGCCGCCGGCTGATGCCATTACCCACCGACTTTGGGAAACAAGGCTCAGGGAGTTGAAACAGCTGTGCGAGGTCACAGCAGCGAACGTGGAGTGTCCCCTTGGCATCGCGCCTCCTTCCCCCAGCCCCGCCCCTTCGCTGGCCGAATTTTCTGGGGTTGCCCCGACCCTCCCGCGCCGCTCTGGCTTCCTCCTCCGTCCCATTCTGCCCGGGGCCCAGAGGGCCGCGCACGGCCTGACCGAGTCTCCCCTTCTGCAGAGACCGAGGAGTGCGAGCGCGCCGTCGTCGACTTCGTAGCTTTCCAGGACTTGTCCTCCAAGAAGCTCCTGCGGCTGCAGCAGGCGCTGACGGGCCCAGGGCCGCGGAGCCCGCCGCCGCTGCCGCCGAGGGAGGACCGCGCGGCCCTGCAGCTCAGGCTGCGGCAGCAGCTCACGGAGCTCCGCGAGGCGCGGCGTGGGGCGCTGGTGGCGCGGCTGCTGCCGGCGCTGCGCACGGCCAGGCTGCCGGGGCTGGAGCGCAGCGTCCGCGCGCGCTTCCTCCGGGCGCGCTGAACGCCCTCGCGGTTATTTATTCACGTCCCGCCCGAGCCCCCCGCGTGGCGCCCCCTCAGCCGCATCAAAGGAGACTTCTGACTCGGCTCTTGTGGCGCCAAATTTTTTATAAAGCCAGTTCGTAAAAGAGTGTGGTGTCCGGGGCGCCGTGAGCACACCTCGCCGGAGGCACCTGGGCGGGTGGCCCTGGGCGCCTCGGGCCCCCACGCACCCTGGGCCCGCTGGCCCGCCGCCAGCACCTCAAGAGGCGCTCGAGGAAGGGGAGGGCCCCAGGACCTGGCAGCAGGGCAGCTATGGCCCAGGGTCGCCGTGGGCCCCCCCCCCCCCGCGTGGGGCCGCGCTGCGTCCCCCGCCCCGCCCCCGGGCCGCGGGGGATTTCCCAGGAAGCGCGGGGGCCGGGACAGGGCAGCGTGTCCCAGCGGCTTTCTGGGAAATGAGGCCTTTCCCTTCTGGAGCAGGTTCAGATACGGGCTTGACTCATCAGCCCAGGCCTCCCAGCCCTGGCAGCCGCCCTCCGCCAGCCCGGGAGCCCCCTGCCTGACCCCAGAGAGAGGCAGGGTCACAGCCCGCTCCTGAGTCACCTCACCCGCAGCACGGCCCCATCCCCAGTCCTGAACCCCTTTCCCAACTCGGCCCAGCCCCACTGGGGAGGACATGGGGGGGGGACACGCAACCCTCTGACACCAGGCCCCCAGGCCCCTGTTGTCATTTTCCTAGGCTCACTGGGTGTTGCCAACGCCCACGGGCCCGTGTGGGAGGGTCTCTGCTCCAGGAAAGGGTTTCTGACCCTCACCCCCTGGTGGGAACAGGCCCAGCACAGCACCAGAGCCTCACCCTACTGGTGGGGGGGGGGGTCGCAGTGCGGGGACACCTGCCCTCCCAGGCATACCTCTTCGGGCAGGGCTGAGAACCAGGCCCCCCACAAGGTGACAGCAGCCCCCAGCCCACCTCCAGAGGCGGAGGCTGAGGACACCCACGGCCCCAGCAGACTCCTCCACGGGCACGAGGCCCGGAGCAGCCCCGGGAGCCACGCCCCACAACCCTGGAAACCCCAGTGCCCAGCGGGCTGCCGCTACGGGCCCACCTGGGCCCCCAACCCGGGCGTCCTGCGGTGCCGCCCGGCCCAGCCTTCTCGGCACAAGCAGCCTAAGGATGCCTACGCTTTTCTGGACACAGAGAAAAGTTTGTCTTGGAGGAAAACAAAGCAAATGGAAACGGCGAAGGGCGCCACCCGCCGGGCGGGCGGCAGCGCGGCAGGAGCTCCTCTGGCGCCAGGGCGGGGCGCTACGTGATGTCGCGCTGCCGCGGCGGCCGGTGCACGTTCCGCACGACGCACTTCACCATCCACTCGATGCCCTCTCGCACCCCCTTGCTGTGGAGACAGCAGGCGTGAGGCGGGGTCGGCTGCGCCCCACCCCCGCGTGGGCTGAGGCCCCCACTCACCCCGTGAGTGCCGAGCAGGCCTGCGTCAGGCAGTCGCGCCTGCCGATCTTGGAGATGCAATCGCTGAACGCGGTCTTGATGTCGGGGATGGAGAGGCAAGTCTGGGGGAGGCGAGGCGGTCAGGGGAAGGGCGCCAAGCAGCGGTGGCACCCTGCGGCTCCTCCATCCGGGAGGGGCCCTGCGGGTGAGTGGCCTCCGACGTGATGAGGGCCGCGAAGCAGGGTGGACGGACTGCACCTGGTCTGAGATGCACCCTGGCACCCATGGCACAGGTGCTCCAGGAACAGGCCCAGGCCCAGAGCCCCCTCTGCGGGGACAGTCACCCCGGAGCCCTGGCCAGGCAAATTCGGTGACCAGTGGTTCTGGGGGGGGCGCTGCTGGCACAAGTTAAGGGAAGCAGACAAGTCAGGGTCGGTGTTGGCACCCCCCGGGGGTTCCTCTGGGTACCCAGCGGGAGGCTGCTGGCCCTGTGGGCACAGAGGAGAGGGCCTGCCGCCCCCAGTGGCTTGAAGGCAGCCGGCGGCAGGAACGGGCTTCAGGCAGGCTCTGTGCACCGGGGGCAGGCGCACTGCCCGGGACAGGCAGCCCGGTCCCCGAGGCGGGGGCTCACCTCGACGTCCTGCTTGTTGGCCAGCACCAGGATGGGGACACCGTCCAGCGCCTCGCTGGTGACCATTTTCTCTGGGGCGGGCGGAGAGGTGGCAGTGAACACCCCATCTCCCTCTGCCCGGAGGTCCCCAGGCCCCCACCTCCCCCTCCTGTCCTGTGCCCACACCCCGCTCTGGCCGCGCGGGAGGTCGTACAGAATGCCCGCCCCCCGGCCCCACAGTGCGGCCCGCCGCACCCACCGAACGCGCGCTTGGACTCGGGCAGCCTCTCCTCGTCCGTGGAGTCAATGACGTAGATGACGCCGTGGCAGTCCGCGTAGTACTGGGCAGGGGCGGGATGGGCACTGAGCCTGGGCGCCAGGCCGCCAGGGCAGCCCTAGGGGAAGGCCCTCCTGGGGGTGGGAGGCGGGCAGAGCGGAGGTGCCGCCCCAGACCCTTGGGCCGTGCCGGAAAGCCCACTTCAGGGCCTGTTCCTGAGACCTCCTATCGCTGGCCTGACGGTCGCCAGAGGAAGAGCAGCGCTTGGGGGCGGGAGAGCCTAAACCGGGCTGGCCTCAGTGAGGGCCTGGGGGTGGGAGGGCAGCAGTGGGGTCCTTGTGCCAGTGGGGACGGCAAGCCACGGAAAGGCCGCCGAGGGGCGAGTCCAGCCCATACAAAGCAGTTCATCCCCTGGGTGGGACAGCAGGGCCGGCACCAGCGAGCTTTGGGCTCTGTGGGCTGGACTGGCACTGGGCGGATGGTCAGCCCTGGGCCTCCGGACAGCCCCAGCCCCAGGTCTGCACTTAACCCCAGAGCCCAGGGAGTGCTGTGGGGGGTGAACAGCGGCAGCCCAGGGGAAAGACACATAAAGCAGGCGCATGGCGCACAGCCTGGGCAGAGGGCAGCGGGCGGGGGGCGAAAGTCGCCAGCCGTCTGCCAGGGAGGAACAATTGGCTGCCCCACACGGTGCTGGTGCCGTGGTGCTGGGCAGCGTGAGGACAGGGCAGGCCCCAGGGTACTGCGTCTGGGAACCAGGGTGGGAGCAGAAGCCCAGCTTTCTACGCTCCCAGAGACTCAGGGTAGGGGCTGGCGTGTGGTCACCCCGTGGCCCCCACTCACCAGCCGAGTGTCAACCCCCCACTGCCTCCTGGGCATGTCAGGCAGCCCCCATCCACGGCCAACGGCGACTACACCATTGTTGGCAGGAGGCAGGGCACCCTCTACAATTGGAAGCTGGGGGCACGTGAGAAACCCAGGGTCCACCAGAGACGGCAGGCTTGACGGTCAGGGCTCAGCCCCTTGTGATGAGGCCACGGCGCCAAAAGAAGTGGACGGGAGGGGTCACAACCAGCCACCAAGCCAGCCTCTCCTTGGGGGAAGCCACCCCCAGGCAGAGGAGCCGTAGGAGTGGTGCACCTGCCACCAGCTGTGCCCTCGCTGCCTGATGGGGGGGCAAGGCACCCAGTGCGTGGCCCCTGTTAGCTCCTGCAGGACCCACTCTGCTGCACAAAGAGCCCCCCTGCCCTGTCACAGCCGCCCAGGGTGGCCCACTGTGTGACCTGCCAAGGGGATGGAACGCCGGCCAGTGCGGCATGACGTGTGGCAGCCTCCCGAGGCGTCCCTGCCCACGCCCAGTCCTAAGTGCCCCATGCCCTCTGGTGCTGATCCCCAAGACGTCCTGCACCCCAACCTCCACCATAGCACCTGCTTCCGAAACCCTGGCCTGTGACAGAACTTCAGGACCAGTTTCGCTCCCCATGTGGGTCGTGGCTCTGCCTTGGTTCCACTTAAATGGACAGAGAGGGCCCGTCAGTGACTTTCTGACCACAAACGGAAACCGTCCACTTGGATGGAAGTCGGGGCAGAAGAGAACACCTTGAGGGGATCTAGGAAAAGGTGCCTGGGCACCTGCTGCAGGGGTCAAACCAGAAACAGGTGCTGGGCACTAGGCCACTGACGAGTGGCCCCAGCACGGGGCCGCACCAGAGCCCACGTGTGTGTCCACTGCGTGGGGAGCGGGGGCGCGAAGAAGGAGGCCTGTTCTGTTCTCTCTGCTGGACCCACTGCCTGCACTGCGCAGGCCGGGCCGGACTTGGCCACAGCCTGTTTGGGAGGAGAGCCCCGTGCGGGCGTCTCAGGAAGACCTCAGACGGCTGCTGTGGGCCTAGGAGGACACCTCCGCCGTGGGGAGGGGGCCCCGCGGAGGACAGGCCCTGAGCCAGAACACGGGGAGACTCAGGCCCGGCGCTGAAGCTGAGCACCGCACCGGCAGTGTCTTCCCCCACCTGCCCCTCGGCCGTCCTCTGCCTCGTCTTGGGGTGAGTAGCCACAATGTGGCTAAGCCTGGAACCCAGCGCGTCCTTGCTCCTGGGACAGCGCCATGGGCACTGGGACAGCACGGGGGCCAAGCTGCTAACGGGAAGGAGAGGAGGGGAGCCCGGGCCTCGTGAGGAAAGGGAGGGAGAGAACGAGGTGGCCCGGGAGGGACGGCGCGAACGGCAGCCTGTGTGGCCGCCCCGATCTTACCTTGTCCCACAAAGACTGCAGCTCTTCCTGTCCCCCGAGATCCCAGAACATGAGGCGAGCCTTCCCCACGTCCACCGTGCCGACTGAGCGAGAGGAAAACAGCCGAGGCTGTGGCCCTGGTCCTGGACACACCACCTCCCAGCCCTCGTGGGGAGGAGCTCTCTGGTGCTCTGCTGGCCTGTGGCCCTCACAGCACCTGCAGGGGTCTGCCCGCCAAACCCGCAGCCCCCAGGGAACCCCCTTACTGTTTAGACCCACGGTGGTGGTGATTTTGGATAGACTCATTCCCTTGTAGTTCCTGTTGAAGCGGGTTTTCGACTGCTCCAGGAAGGTCTGTGGGGGAGGGCAGAGCAGGAGAGAGGCGCTGGAGCGGTTTTCCAGCGCTGCTCAAATATCCCTCCTTGGGCCTATTCCTTAGAGATGAAGCAAAACAGCACCATCTCTTGCTACTAAGGCAGCTGGTGCTAACCGTCCGTGGCCTTAGACGGGGCTGGGATCTTTGGACAACATGCAGCTAAGTGCTCGATACCAACAACACCACGGGCGGGGTGCTGACAGCACGTACCGTCTTCCCGGCATTGTCCAGACCGAGGATCAGGATGCAGTACTCGTCCTTCTGAAACATGTACTTGTACAGGCCGGACAGCAGCGTGTACATCCTGCCCGGGGACCCGCGATCAGTCACCGGCGATCCGACCCGCACCGCGCCTCCCCAAGCGGCGCAAGGTCTGTCGGCCTGCTGTGCGCGCAGATCTGGAGCCCGCGGCCCGGCCGACCCGCCTCCCCTCGGCCCGGCACTGCCGCCCGCGCCCCCGCAGCTGCTCCCGAACCGGCCGGCGCTGCCGGCACCCCCGCTCCCACGTCCGGCCTCCCTTCGGGCTTCGCTCCGCCCAGGTCTCCTCGACAGCCTTGGGCCGAGTCGGCCGCAGGCGCCCCGTAGAGGCGGGCGCGTGGGTGCGGGTGGCGGCCCCCGTGGCCGTGCGGTCGGCGGGCGGCGGGGACGAACCGCGGACCGGCCGCCGGGCTCCGCCCGCCCGCCCCGGCCTACCTGCGCCGGTCCGCCCGCCCGCCCGGGCCGCGAGGCCGGGGAGACGCCGGAGTCGGAGAGCTGCCGCGGCCCCGGAGCTGACGCCTCTGACCCGCCGACCCCACGCCGACCCGGCGATGACCCCGCGCGGCGCCCGACGGGACGCGGGCCGGCCACCCGGGCGGGGCGGAAGCGTCCCGGCGGCCGCCGCGTCACGCACTTCCGGCGGCGGCGGCGCGAGGGCGGAAGTGCCGGTCGGCTGCGAGGGCGGAAGCGGGGCGCGGGGCCGCCGGGGCCGCCGAGGCCGCCAGGGCGGCGGCCGGGAGACCGTGCGGAGGAGGGCCCGGCCGGAGCGAGAGGGTCTGGGGCGACGCGGCCCGGGCCGAGGTGACGCGGTGAGCCGGGCCCGGGGGGCGCGGGCGGGGGCCGGGGCACCGGGCTAGGGTGCGGAGACCTCGGAGGAGCCTGCGGCGGCGCCCCGGGGCGCCTGAGAGGGGAGCTGAGGCCGCGGGGCGGCGGCCAAGAGCCGGCTCCGGCTCAGCGGGTCGGGGCTGGAAACCTCTCTCGGCCCGGACGGGAGGGGGCGGTTCGCGGTTCCGCAGGCGGTCCGCCGAGGGCCGGCCTGGCGGCGGTGGCCGGTCCCGGGCTCATTCGGCTTCTCCTCCCCGCAGCTCTGGCCCCCAGGCCTCCCCCAGGGGGACCCAGGAGCACCCACCCGACCCCCGCGGCCCGGCCGAGAAACCATCCCCTCCTGCCAGGATGGACGAGGAGAGCCTGCAGGCCGCCCTCCGGACCTATGACGCGCAGCTGCAGCAGGTGGAGCTGGCCCTGGGCGCCGGCCTGGATCCCTCGGAGCTGGCGGACCTGCGCCAGCTGCAGGGGGACCTGAAGGAGCTGATCGAGCTCACCGAGGCCAGCCTGGTGTCCGTCAGGAAGAGCAAGCTGCTGGCCACGCTGGACGGAGAGCACCCGGCCCGGGAAGATGCCGAGTACCTGGCTTTCCAGAAGGCCATCGCCGAGGTGGTGGAGGTGCCAGCGGCGGCGGGGCCCGCGTTGGAGACTGTTCCTAAGAAAGAGGCAGGGCCGCAACCCTCCGAGCCTGGAGAGGAGGAGCGGGGGCAGGATGAGAAAGACGCGGCGGAGCTGAGTGGCAGGAAGGTGAACGCCCCGTACTACAGCCCCTGGGGCGCCCTGGAGTACCACAACGCCATGGTCGTGGGCGCGGAGGAGGCGGAGGACGGCGCCCCGGGCGTGCGCGTGCTCTACCTCTATCCCACTCACAGGTCTCTGAAGCCCTGCCCCTTCTTCCTGGAGGGGAAGTGCCGCTTCCAGGAGAACTGCAGGTAAAGCCGTGCATCCCCCGCGCCCCTGGGTGGGGGCCTCGCATGGGGGGCGGGGTCGGCCCGCCGCGTTTTTGAGTTTTGTCCTTTTCTGCCCAGCCCAGTGCTGACAAGAAAAGCCCTTTGGGGCCAGAGGGTTCTTACAGCAGGTGTTCTCCTTTAGTTATTTACTTGGATTTTGGCGGTAGGTCAGGAAGTGTGGATGTTGAAAAGAAGGGGGTCCCCTTCGCCACTGGTTTTATGCCTCAGGGTGAGACTTCTAAAGATTGTTTATGTTATAGAAAGTATCAGAGACACGGGAAATTCAAGGGGGTAGAACAACCGTCCACCCCCCTTTCCTGTGGCTTTGTTGTCTGTCAGCATTTTGCCAATCCTGTTCCATCTGTTCCTGGACTGTTTTATTTTTTTTAGGGCCTCCCCCGCCATATGGAGGTTCCCAGACTAGGGGCTGAATTGGAACTACAGCCGCTGGCCTACGGCACAGCCACAGCAACACCAGATCCCAGCCACGTCTGCGACCTGTACCACAGCCCATGGCAACGCTGGATCCTTAACCCACTGAGCGAGGCCAGGGATCGAACCTGCAACCTCACAGTTCCTAATCCGATTCGTTAACCGGTGCGGGAACTCTGCTAGTCAGGTTCTTAATCCAAAACGGGAACTCCCTCTTTCCCTCTTGATTTTCTTCAACAGTTTCACTGTTGAAGGAACAGACCCTTGGACCGCCATGGAACACTCTGGCACAGGCCAGCCTGTTCCTGTCCTCCGCCAGCTGCCCGCTGGGTCCAGGGACTTGATCACACTCAGGCTCCCCCCTGAGCAGGACTCCCGGTGCTATTTGCGCGTCCTCCCTCCTGTGGTGTTAGGTGGCTGCTCAAGAAGCTCAGCGCCGAGATCCCCTGATTGAGCGTGGCTTGCAGAAAGAGGCCGCTTAATTCTGTCCCTTCATTTTCATTTACCAGCCGAAATGTTCTGCGAGGTGCCTTTCCTCATGTACAATTTGGCCACCTAGTGGTATGGTTCATCTAGAAAAGGCAGGAGAGAGCCGGTTTTCTGTTTTGTTTACCTGATTTCCAAGATAGGGAATGGTTCCCTTTCATGCCAAGAAAGTGATAAATTAGCTCTTAAAAAATATGTAGCATCCTTACCAGGCAGTGCCTAATGGACTTAAGCACTGCCTGGTAAGTCTCAGTCCCTGAGAGTCTGATCTCTGATGAGACTCAGGTTGTCCTCCCGTTGGCGAGTGGGAGGCTCCCCAGGGGCCGCCTCGCCCTTTAGACACGGCCCGGGAAGCAGTGTGGCCCGGCCAGGCCCGCGCCTCAGAGCGGCCAAGGCTCCAGGAAGCGCTGGCTCCTCTGAACGGGAGGCGGTATTTCGGGCTCCACACACTCTTGCTCCCCGGTGGTTCCTAGTCCTTGACCTTCTCAGAGCACAGAGCAGGAGACGCAGGCACACACACGCGTCCGTATAAGTGTGTGTACACACATACTGACGTTTAGAGTTTCAAGGACAAATAGCTTGTGAATTCGGGCGGATATTTTCAATTCAGACTAGGGACTGCAGTGGTTTGGGGTTGGTTTGGCCGTGCCCACTGCACGTGGAAGTTCCCAGGCCGCTGCAGTGATGGTGCCTGAGCTGTAACTCACTGGGCCAGGGGAACTCCAGGGTTGCAGTGTGTCGCCTTAATCTTTTTGGGGTCACAGCAGTGTTTCCTTCTGTACCCCAGGATCCTGGTTCTCAGGGACACGGGGGCTGATTTGCTTTACCCTGCTTTACACACACAGGACACTCGGGATGACAGCCCTCAGTCTTCGGTAGTGATCAGAAACTGTTAAAGACACTTCTCCGCTCACGGCCACGTGTCCCCCCGCCCCGCCTGCAGGACTGCAGGATCGCGCGAGATCTGCTCGTCGGGTCTCGGGATGGCCACGGGCCACCCTCTTACTCTCAGCCTACGTTCTAGAAGGTGCTCTGCGCCCTGTGCTCACCATCGGTGCATCTGCTGGGGTCTTTCTAGTCACTTGGTTGTCTGAGACTCCCTTTCTGGTGGATTTCTCAGGACGGGCTCTCGGGAGTGCGACTTCGTGGGCTCCGGCGTGTCGACCGGGTGGTTTGTGCCCATTCGACTTGAAGAGCAGCCGTGGTGGCTCTAGGGTTCTCGGCTCGTGTTACTTTCCTTGAATACTTCATATAACTTACTCCATTGTGACATAAAATATTGTTGAAAAGCTTGGTTTTTTTCCCTCGTGAGTCACGAGTCCTACTGGCAGAGGCCCCGCTTCACTTTTGGAATGCGCATGTCCGGTTTCCAAGCACCATTAGTTGAAAAAACTTGCCTTTCCCCATTGAATCATCATGACACCCGTGTTCAGACCCAGCTGATCGTGTGTGAGGGTTTATTTCCAGTCTTGTCTGTCCCGTCGGCCCACACGTGGGTTTGTGCCAGGCCAGGCTGTTGTGATGACTGTACCTTTGTAGTGAGTTTCCAAGCCAGGACGCGTGCAGCCCTCTAGGTTGTTTTGCGTATTCAAGATCCTTTGCATTTCCATCCAAGCTTTAAAATCAGCTTGTCCATTTCTGGGTACAAGATGGTTAGAATTTTGATAGGAATCTCAGTTGAGTCTGTAGATCAGTCATTCTGGGGAGTGCTGCCACCTAACAGCATTAAGTCTTCTAATTCTGAACGTGGGATCGCTTTCCAGTTATGTCTTTCATCTCTTTCCAGCAGTGTTCTGTAGCTCATGGGCCTTGGTCATATGTGCTTCTAAGTATTTTGTTCATTTTGATGCCATTGTAAATGAAATTAGTTTCACTTTTAGATTGTTTATTGCTAGTGTATTTAAGTAAAACTGACTTTTATTTGTTGATCTATCCTCTGACGTTGCCAAGTTCAGTGATTAGCTCTGATAGGAGTTTTTGTGGATTATTTAGGACTTTCTTCCTTTCTTTTTTTCTTTCTTCCTTTCTTCTTTCGTTCTTTTTTTTCTTTAATAAAGGAGGAAAAGATGGCTTGTTGCTCTGCCAGGCAGAGGGCGCCACGGCAGGCTAATACCGTAAAGCCTGTGTCCCTGTTTAGGATTTTCTATATATACAATCATGTCTTTGAAAAATAGGTAACTTTGCTTCTTCCCTTCCAGTTTGGATGGTTTTTATTTGTTTTCTTGTTAAATTGCTCCACTTAGAACTTCCAATTCTGTATTGAATGAAAGCAGCAAGGGCAGACGTGCTTGTCCGGTTCCTGATCCGAGCGGAAAGCACTCGGCTTTCACCGGGGAGTGTGATGTGAGCTGTGGGCTCGCCGTGGATGCTGTTTATCAGGCTGAGAAAGTCCCCTTCCACCCCTGGCTTGTGGGGTGTTTTTATCACGAAGGGTGTTGTTGGGTTTTTCCAGTGATCTTTCCGCGTCGGTGGACGTGACGGCGTGTCTCCTCGTGTGCTGTTTCGTTGAGTGGGTGTGTCCCCGGGGTGAGCCACGTTGAGTTGTGACGTATAATCATTCTGAGCGCTTGCTTTCTGGTTCCAGTTTTGACTTATTCTGGAGGGTGTTGTTGTGAGTGTTGTGAGGCAGATGCGGAGGGCGTTGTGGGGGCGGTGGCGTGGGAAGCCGATTTTTCACGTTTTCCTAATGAAGTCTGTAGTCCATCTTCTGACCTGGTGATATCACGCGTCTGCCCTGCATGAAGTTCATGTGTGAGTGGGCCTTTCTGGCCGTGCTCTCCAGGCCCTTCGTCCATCCCCCCGCACTCCTGGCTGGCGTTCGGGTTGTGGATCTGCCATCTGCTGCTCCCCGTGGTTGGAAATTCAGGTTATTTCCGGTCTCGTGCTCGGTGAGCATCCCCGTGGCTAACTCTGTGTACCTTCATTGTCACTGCTATTGGTCCTGGCTCACCCGGGGCCTGTGGAGGCTCCTGGCCCAGAGACTGAATCCAAGCCATAGCCGCGACCCGAGCAGCTGCAGTCGGGTTCTTAACCTACTGCGCTATAGCGGGAACTCCTCATTATTGTTTTTTTAGAGCTATTTCTTAGAAACACTTGCTGGGTTAAGGACAATAACAAATTTTAGGGCTTCTCACATTACTGAGGATTCTTGCAGCGAAGTTTGGTTGGGGGCATGCAGGGGCCAAATTCGCCCTGGGTTTAGGCCTCCTTCCTCAGATGAACAGGGCTTTTCACCCGCAGTGTCCCCTGCAGTACGTGTTTCGGGGCCTGGTCTCGCAGCTGCTGGTGCCACTTGATTGCTGGCAGTGCCCTGGCTGCCTGAGGACAGTCAGGTGTGAGGAGGAACCACCTGGAGTCCTGCCCGGGGGCGTCGGGGGCCAGCTTTGTCCGCCCTGGGAGACGAGGGAGGTCCTCCCCGCGGGTTCCCGCCCAGGAGGACGGCCACGGCCGTGCCGGCTCCCGTCCTGGCGCAGATGCTCTCGAGGGTCAGGAGGGCCTCCCGAGCCGGCGGCCCAGCAGGAGGCGTGTGGGCGGTTTCTCCGTGTCCTTATTCGGCAGAATTGAAGGTTGCTGTTCTCTGTCCTCACACCCCTCCTCCTCTCTCGCCTGGTGTTCAGCTGGGGCTCGCTGGCACTGGAGATCAGGCAACATGGTTACAAAGGGTTCTTCTGCCTGTCTGGGGAGGAGGCAGCCCTCTAAGCACGTGCAGACGCGCCGGGATCACCCGTTAGTGTCGGGCTCTGTGTCGGTTGGGAGGCCATGGGCAGGTTCTGGTCACGGGGTGCCTACCAGCCCTGTTGTGACTCTAGCCCGGAGGCTGGGGAATAACTCCAGACCTGTGGTCCCCGAGGTACCCAGGTCTGTCCTGAGAGTGGGAGCGTGGTACCCGTGTGTGTGTGCTCACATATGTGTGCATACGGGCATACGTGCTGTGCATGTGTGTGTAAGTGTGTGCATGGGTGTTTCTGTGCGTGTGTGAGTGCACATCTGTGTGTGTGTGTGTTGTGTGTACATGTCACAGTGTATTGCGTGCACATCTGTATGCATGTGTGTAGGTGTGCACACGTGCGTGTATGTGAGTGCATGTGAGCTGTGCGTATGTGCATGTATGTGGGTGTGTGCACGTATGCCTGTACACGTGTTTGTGTTTGCACATGTGTGCACCTGCGTGCCTGGGTTTTTGTGTGCGTGTTTGGACATGCCTGTGGTCAGTGTGTGTGCGAGTGTGTGCATGTTTGTGCACGCATGATTGGCACATGTGGCTGTGCGTGCCCACCTAGCCATCCTTCTACTGCGGGCAGCATCCAGGCAGGTAGACTCGACTCTCCTGGGCCCTGTGGCTGGGCCATTTCTGAGTCCACACCCTGCGGTCCTCTCTGCAGGTTCTCCCACGGGGAGGTGGTCTCTGTGGACGAGCTGCGCCCTTTCCAGGACCCGGACCTGAGCTCCCTGCAGGCCGGCTCTGCGTGTCTGGCCAAGCAGCAGGACGGCCTCTGGTACCCGGCACGGATCACTGGTGAGGCTTATCCAGGGGCCTCCCCAATGGGGCCTTTCCTGGGGAGCCCCTGCACACGTCACAGTGTGTGTCCCGGGTGGCCAGTCCTTTAGCTGGGCATTGGGAGCCCACTCCATGCCCAGGAGGAGCAAGGCCACCCTTGGCGTCGTCCCCACCCTGTTTCCAAAGTCCGGTGTGGCTCCTACCACGAGTCAAGGCCGCTGACCGGCTGCCTTTGTGCCCCTCCAGATGTAGACAACGGCTACTACACGGTCAAGTTTGACTCTCTGCTGTTGAAAGAGGCCGTGGTGGAAGGGGACAGCATCCTGCCCCCACTGCGCACGGAGCCCGCGGGGTCCTCTGACTCAGACAGCAGCGACGCGGATGACCCCAGCTATGCTCGAGGTGTGGCTGCGGCTCGGGCCCGGAGCAGGGAGGTGGGGGCAGGGGGCGCTGGCGGGAGGAAGGCCCCGCAGGGGTGGGGGCGGTGAGCACGCCGGATGGGCTTGGGGCAGGTCTGGAGCCCCCCCCTACAAAACCCCAGAAGGGGTCTGGGCCCACGTGAGCCGCAGGTGGCGGGGGCGTACAGGAAGGGAGCAGCGTGCAGGGAGCGCAGAAGGGCGCTCCTTTGGGGCCTGGGTGCCTGGAGGGGGGCGGAGGGGCCGTGCCCAGACAGCCGGGAGGCAGGAGAGTTCCAGAAAGGGGGACTTGCGATGTCGGGCACTGCCAGGTGTGAGGGGTGTCCCTGTTGTCCCCGGTGACGGAGGGGGACTGAGCTGACAGGTGCTCCGTGTGGGGAAAGGCGGCACTCGCCTCCTGGAAAGTCAGGAAAGGGGTCCTCAGGTGACCAGGTTGTGGCCCCGAAGTGTGGAGCAGGTGGGCTCTGCCTGTTCCTGGCCCAGAGCCGAGCCCTGGGGCTAACTTTGGCTGGAGCCCGGGGTGCTCCGCGTCCACCCAGGCCAAGTCACGGCCCTCTGACGTCTGCAGTGGTAGAACCCAGCGCTGCCAGCCCCGGGACCTGCAGCCCTGCCTTCGCCGGCTGGGAAGTGCACACTCGGGGCATCGGCTCCAGACTCCTCGCCAAGATGGGCTACGAGTTTGGCAAGGGTGAGTGTCCGCCCTGGGAGGTGAGGGGCTCCCGCGGCCCAGCTGGGCTCCAGCCGCAGTGCCAGCCCCATGTGCCCCCAGGTCTGGGCCGGCACGCAGAAGGCCGGGTGGAGCCCGTCCACGCCGTGGTGCTGCCACGAGGGAAGTCGCTGGACCAGTGTGCAGAGATCCTGCAGAAGCGGAGCCAGGGCGGCCAGGCTGGCGCCAGCAGACCCCCGAGGCGCCAGGGCGGCAGGGGTGGGCCTGGGGGCCGCCCACCCCCGCGGAGCGTGTTCGACTTCCTGAACGAGAAGCTGCAGGGCGGCGCTCCAGGGGCCCTGGCGGCCGGGGCGGCACCGCCGGGGAGGAGCGGAAGCAAGGAGGTGTACCACGCCAGCAAGAGCGCCAGGCGGGCCCTGAGCCTGCGGCTCCTGCAGACCGAGGAGAAGATTGAGCAGACCCAGCGCGCCATCTGCGGCATCCAGGAGGCCCTCGCCCGAAACACCGGCCGGTATGCGTGGCCCGCGCTGGGTGCCCAGCCTGCCGGTCACAGGCGAGAGCTTGCCCTGGCTCGAGGGCGGCACGCCGCGCCGAGGCGGGTCTGGCGGGGTGGAGGGTGACGGGCCGCGGCCGCGGCGCTGAACGGCGGGCCCCTCTCTAGGCACAACGTGACGGCCGCGCAGCTGCAGGAGAAGCTGGCGGGGGCCCAGCGGCAGCTGGGGCAGCTCCGGGCGCAGGAGGCCGGCCTGCAGCGGGAGCAGAGGAAGGCAGACACCCACAGGAAGATGACCGAGTTCTAGAGCCCCCCTCGCCTCCACGGCGCCCGCTGCCCCGCGGGAGACCAGCCCCCCCGCGGCCCTCCTGCCGCTGAGGGCGTGTCGTGGCCGCTGCTGCGCGGGGTGGGCTGCCGGTGGAGCCCACCTGTGTGTCTTAGGGAGTCTCCTCAGCCAGGACATTAAAGTGACTTTGTTGGAGTGTCTTTCAGTGGAGGCTCGGCTGGCTGAGGGGTCTTTGGGGAGACAGGGATCCGTGCCGGGTCCCGGGACTGGGCTGGAGGGCTCCGCGCAGCGGCAGGAAGCCAGGACCAGCGTTCTCACTGCTCCCGATGGGCCCTGCCCGCGGCCCCGAGGCGGCCCAGAGCCCAGGGTGCCCCCATGTCGCCTGAAGCCCCCAAGCAGGCGGAGCCCGGTGCTGCCGTGCTGGGCCCTGGGGTGCCATTCACGAGGTAGAGGGACCCTGCGGGGTGGGGCGGCCTGGGAGCCTGGGGCCCCCCGGGCCCCCCTCCCCCCCCGGGGCGGGCAGCCGCAAGATGGCTCATCCGTCTGTTCTTGTCTCCGACACACACCCACCTCCTGGTGGGTGGAGATGTGACGGGCTCACAGCACCGCCCCCCCAAGGTCGAGACCCCGGGTGGGGCCATGCAGGTGGGGGACGCGCCGTGGTGGCTGCAGCCCCAGCAGCGGCAGCAGGGGGGTGAGCCTGGGTGGGGAGATGCAGCCAGGCGCACAGGCAGGAAGTGAGCCAGGCCGAGGGCTACACAAAGGCACCGCGCCTCGAAGTGCTGCCCTGGACGGCGGAGGAGGTGGCCACGCTCTGGCCTCAGTAAGTGCCTGCTCTGGCCTCCGGCCTGGCCAGGGCCCCGGTCCCTTGGTGCCTCCTCAGGGGGCTGAGGGCTGGGAGCTGGGCCTTGCCAGCCCAGAGCGCTGGGACCCACACCCGAAGCAGCTCTGCTGAGACCACAGGAAGCAGACGTCCAACGGCGGGAGGGTTGCCGAGCCGCGGAGGGCTGGGGCGGGGGCAGCGTCCAAAGCGGCCAGTGGATGGCTGGGGGCGTCGCCTGAGCCAGGCAGGACGTGGCTGCAGGTGAGCCTGTGGCCCGTGGCTTACCAGACCGGGACCTCCCCAGTCTCCGGTTTGGGCTGCAGGGACCACGGCAGGGCCTTGGCCAGGTCGCAGCTGGCCTGCCGCTCCTCACCGGCCATGCCTGGCCTCACGTGTCGGCTGCTCCCAGGGTGGGCAGACCGGGAGCCTCCTGGCAGGGGCGGGAAGGTGGGCGCCGAGGCGGGTCCCCTCGGCCTCCGTAGGAGGGAGGGGCTGCCGAGCCCTGGGGTTTCCTGTGTGCTGAGTCAGAGTGCCCGAGGGGGGCTGCGGCGGCAGGAGGCGCAGAAGTGGGGCTGCCAGTGGGTGCCCGGTCCCTCGGCCGCAGCACCCCATCCTCTGCCCCCAGACCTGTCCACGGCTTCGCGGGATGAGGCCACAGGGGTCCTTGGCCTCTAGTGCCCTCTGGGTCCTGGGGTGCCTCGCACTGCTCCTCTGGCTGTGGGTGCTGTGCACAGCCTGCCACAGGTACGTCCGTCCCCAGCCTAGGTGGGGCCTGGCTCAGTTCTGCAGCCAGAAGGGGCGGGACTCCAGGCCGGCCCAGCACGCCTCCCTGTGGGCCTGGGGCTGGAGGCTGCTGCCTCCCAGCTGCATCTCTGCCTGCCTGACCTGACGATTCTCTCGCACCCAGGAAGCGGGCAGGGAGGCAGGTGTCCAGGCCGCAGGGCGGTGGGATGCCAGCGGAAGCGGTGAGTGCCAGGTGGCCCCGAGGCCGGGCTGGGGCTGGCAGGGGACCAGCCAGTCATCCTTGCCCCCAGTCACTGCTGAGACAACCCCAACTCCGCTCCCTCAGCAAGTCGGACACCAGACTGCACGAGCTGTGCCGAGGCCAGCCCTGCCGCAGAGGTGAGCCGGCGGGGGGCAGCAGCCCTGGCAGAGGGCAGGCCTCCCCGGACCCCGGAGTAACTTCTTCCCTGACCCCCACCCTCAGCCCCCCGGCCTGCCAGCCTGGGTCTCCTGCACCCACAGTGTCTGGAGGTGTCCATAGGCGTGACCAGGCCCCCAGAAGCCTTCTCGCTCCAGGAGCTGCCCGCAGCTGTGCCCTTCACCGACCCCGAGGCCACCTACTCCAACGTGGGGCTGGCTGCGGTCCCCAGGGCCAGGCTGGCAGTCAGCTCTGGGGTTTGGGCAGGGGCATGGCTGACCAGCAGCTGTGCCAGGCCTGGGCCTGAGGCCAGACCCGTGGCGGCGGAGTATGCCTGCATCCAGAAGCTCAAGGGGACAGGTCGGGCGCCCCAAGGCCTGAGGCAGGGGCGGGCTGAGGCGATCCCACCCGATCAGGTAAAGTGAAGGGGGTGGGGGGGTGCTGGGAGGATGCCCGGCAGAGTGGCTGGTCTGACCCGTCCCTGGGTGGGCTTCCTCCCTCCAGGTGGACATCCTGTACTCCAAGGTCAGCAAGCCTAAAAGGAGGGACCCCGGACCTGCCACAGACCAGCCAGACCCCAAGGGTGGGGGCACAGTTTTAACTCTGGGGGGTGACCTGGCCCACGGGGCCCTCCCACTGAAGGGGGGCTTCCTGGAAAACGTGTATGAGAGCATACAGGAGATGGGGGCCCCTGGAGCCTCCGAGCTCTAGCTCTCAGCAGGAGGGGCAAATGCCCATGGAGAGCCTGCTTCCTGTCTTCTCCTGCCAGGGGGCCTCCGTCCCCCCGCTCCGTGAACGCCCTTCCTCCAGAGTGGGGTGCACCCCCGACTTCTCACACACACACACAGCCGAGGGCACAAGTTCCAGAGAGCAGGGCTGCCAACCTGGTCCTGGCTGCCACAGCCTCTCCAGGGCAGCGTCTCAATAAACCCCCAGCTCATGGAGCAGCAACACGGCCGAGCCTCAGCTTGCTCTTCTTCAAAGCCTGGGGGGCTGGAAGGAGTGAAAACCACCACCTGGGAGCGCGCTCCCTCCCACGGAGCCGGCGGCTGCCTGGGCCCTGTCGGCTCGGGCTGCCGGCTGGTCGGGCTCAGAAGACCGAGTGGGTAGGAAGGCAAGTCCTGAGGGGCGGTCCCCACGCTGAGCGGGTCCTCGGGCAGCGAGCTGGCCCGCACGGTGGCCGCCCTAGGGTGGGACCTGGACCCTGAACGCCAGGGAGGACTCAGCCACCCAGCCCTGGAGTTACATAAGGGGTGAGGGAGGTGGGCAGTCGTGCGTTAAAGAATAACCTGCTCCCGGGACGCCCGCCAAGTAGACGCGGCCCCCTCCCGGATCCGGCAGCTCGCGCAGGAGCGCCGGGAGAGGAAGCCGGCCCTCGCGGGCGACCCGGGCGCGCCGGCAGCGGGAGCCGGGCCCCCCTCCCGGGCCGGCGCGGGAGCAGCCAGCGCGGGAGCAGCGGGCCAGGGGCGGGGTCGCGGGGCAGGCCAATGGGCGCACAGCGGGGCCGGCCGGGGGCGGGGCCTCAGGCCGCGCAGAGGGGGCGGGGCCGGCCGGCAGCCTCCGGGCGGCGCGGCGCGGGCGGTGGCCGATCCAGGGCGGGGGTCGGCTGCCCGGCCAGCCCGGCCCGGCCCGGCCCGGGGCCGCGTCCCAAGCGTCCGCCCTCGCCGCTGCAGGCTCAGTGCCCGGCCGGCCGGCCATGGAGGCCGAGCGCCTCCCGGCGCCCGGCCCTGGCTGCGGACGCACCCCGCTCCGCGCCGCCGGCCGGGACCCTACGGCCGCACCCGTGTCGGTGCCCGCGCCGCCGCAGGTACCGGGCGCGGGACACCGACAAAAGTTCCCGCTGCGAAGATGGCGTCGGGCTGCACGAACTTTGGGCCCCGGGGCGGGGCGGGCGGGGGCGGCGCATCGCCGCGCGTGTCCGTGGGGCCGGCGGGGCTGGGCCGGCGCCCGGAGCGCTTCCCGCCGCGGCGGCCGGGGGCGGGGCCGGGGGCGGGGCTGCACCGGCCGCCGCCGGTTTGGGGGCGGGAACCAGCGGGTCGGAGTGGGGGTGGGGGCGGGGACCGGGCCGCTGCTCCGCCTGAACCGGCCGCGTCCGCAGGGCCCTACCTTGGAGTTCGCGCTGCCGAAGCCGCGGGCCGCGGACCTCGGGTCCCCGGGGGCGGGAGCGGGGACGGCGGGGCCCCCGGCGCCTTCGGCGCACATCCCGGTGCCAGCGCACATCCCGGTGCCAGCGCATAGGTGAGCCAGGGCCCGCGCGCCAGGCCGAGGTGGGCGTGTGCACACGTGCGCCTGTGTGCGCAGGGGTGGTGGGTGGGGCGCTGGCCGGAGCCTTCCCGACGCAGCCCCGCAGGGGGCCGGGGAGGGCGGGTCGGGGTCCTAAACGGGGCTTCTGTCCCCACATTCCTGCTCTCCGGTCCTGCAGGAGTTGAGCAGAAATGGCCAGTGTTAGTAACCCTGGTTCCCCCCACGCGCTGGGGGCTAGAGCGCAGAACCGGGAGGGGCTGGCCGTCAGTCTGTGTGCCGAAGAGCCCGCTCCGCCCCCGCCCCCGTGGAATCAACTGTCCGGCACCCCCCCCCCCCCCCCCCCCCCCCCCCCCCCCCCCCGCCTCTGGCGGCCAGCTCCCCCGCCCTGCTTGTGGCGAAACCTGCCCAGGTGCCTGACACCCCACGCTGGCTGTGCAGGCAAGGGTGGGCTCCAGCCCGGCCCGCTGGGGCCTGGGGGCCCACTTATGCTTCCAGCCCATCTCCCCTGGCTGCTGCTGACTGCCGGCTGCTCCCGCCCTCCCGGGCCTGGCGTTAGGCCCGCAGCTGCTGTTGCACAACCCTGGTTAATGTGTGACTGGGGGGAGGGCTGGGCCCAGCCTGGCCTGGCCCCACCGGTGGGGCCTCCTTCAGACCCCTGTCCAGCACCAGGGTCTGAAGAAGCCTGGGAACAAAGCCCAGCCTGCAGAGAGGTCAGGTTTGGGGAAGACCCCAGCCCAGGCCTATTCCTGGTGGCTCCCGGGATTCGGGGCTCGGCAACCCGAGCTGGGGGTGGGGCTGGGCCTCCTGCCCAGCTCCCGGGGTGAGGGAACCTGGTGCACACACGTGCCCCGGCCTGCACGCAGAGTCCTGCGCCCCACCCGCACGCCACCCTCATCTCCTCCAGAGCCCCCCCAGGAAAGGCCCGGCTGGACGAGGTCATGGCCGCTGCAGCTCTCACAAGCCTGTCCACCTGCCCCCTCCTGCTAGGATCCCCAGCTGTAGCCTTCAGCACAGGTGAGGCTTAGAGGCCTGGCTTGGGTGGAGGTGGCGGAGGGGCCAGGACCACTGTCCCTGCGGGATCCTGCACGCTGCCAAGCCCCTGTGGGCCAAGCGGCACCCCCTACCCTGGAACACCGTCTTCTGAATGCGTCTCTCGAGGCCTGAAAAGGACATCAGCACCCTGTTGCCCCTCACTGAGGCCAAAGCTGCCGTGTCTCAGGCCTGCAGTTCTCCATGGCCTGTCCACCTCCCCCGGCTGGCCAGGCATTCCCCCACACAGGACTCTTGTTTTTCCTGCTGTGCCAGCTCCTCCTGGCCTCTGCCTCTTCCAAGAGCTTCTCTGCCCTTGAAGCTCACCTGTAGACAGGTGAACAGGTGGAGGCTCCATGTTAGGGGACACTCAACTGGGGGTTTCTGCAGCGCGGCCGGGCCCCCCGAAAGTCCTGATGCCGGTGCTGGTTTGTGTCCGCAGAGCCCAGCCTGGAGCCCTGGAAGGAGGCAGTGGCGCGGTCACTGGGCAGCAGCGGCGGCGGCGGAGACTGGGGCTGGGACCTGGCCAGTGACCAGTCGTCTCCGTCCACCCCGTCGCCCCCACTGCTCCCCGAGGCAGCCCACTTCCTGTTTGGGGAGCCGGCCCTGAGGAAGAGGAAGGTGAGCGGGGGCGGGGGGCAGCCCTCGGGGCCGGGTGGACACAGGTGGAGCCTGACCCCGGCCTGGTCGCCCAGAGCTCGCTCCAGGTCCTGTTCCAGTGTCTGTGGAAGCGCTGCGGGAAGGTGCTGAGCACGGCCGCCGGGATGCAGAGACACATCCGCCTGGTGCACCTGGGGTGCGGCGGGGCCGGCGGGCTGGGCGCGGGGCGGGGCTGGGCGCCCACGGCCGCTTCAGCTGCCGCCTGCCTCCCTCCCCGCGGTGCCCCCGCAGGCGGCAGGCAGACCCGGAGCACAGTGACGGCGAGGAGGACTTCTACTACACAGAGCTGGACGTCGGCGTGGACTCGCTTGCCGAGGGGCTGTCCAGCCTGAGCCCGGCGTCACCCACCGCCTGCGTGCCCCCCGCCTTCCCCCGGCTGGCGCTGCCAGAGCCCCCAGCCCTGCCCAGCCTGCTGCGCCCGCTGGCCCTGCCCCCACCGCCGGGGCTGGGGGCCTCGGCGCCCCCGCAGCTGTGCCACAGCGACCACGCCTACCAGGTGGGTGAGGCCCCTGGACGCGGCCGGGCTCAGGCCTCGGGCACCCAGGAGGGGCGTGAGGCCACAGCTGTGTCTCCTCCCAGGGCTGCCTGGCACCCAGCCACCTGGAGCCACGGCCGGCCACGGTCAGGGCCTGCGCGCCAGCCCTGCCCACCAAGCTCGGTCCCAACCCCAGGTGCGTGTGTGTAGAGGGGCCGGGCCGGCACCAGGCAGGGAGGGTCCCAGCCTGACAGCACCCCCGTGCCCCCCCCCCAGGAAGCCCCGAGGCGACGCCAAGAAGTGCCGGAAGGTGTACGGCATGGAGCGCCGGGACCTCTGGTGCAGGGCCTGCCGATGGAAGAAGGCCTGCCGGCGCTTCCTGGACTGAGCCCGCCGCCCGCCGGGGCCTCGTCCGGTGGCAGACTCTTCTCTTGGACGGGGGTCCCCACCGCTCAGGGGGTCCCCACCACTCAAAGTGCCTCTGAAGAAACCAGCCTTCTGCACTAAAGCCCAACCTCACTGCTGTCCCCTCGGCCTGGGGTCCCCGGGGGCGGCCACCCCACCTGTCGGCCCCGGACTCGTCAGGGCTGTGATGGGCCCTGCCGCGGGGCCACACGGGGTGTCCTCGACGCACTTTGGGGTGTCAGGGTCGGCACCCCGCCTGGTGTGCGAGGCCGGGGTGGCGTTTGTACCGCGTTTGCGAAGCTCAGGTGTCTCACGTCTGGGCCGAACCAGGCGAGGAGTAAAAGTAAAGATTTGGGGTTTTTCCAAAAGCCGTGTCTGTCTTCTGGGGGGGACCTACCCTAGGCGGCGGCACTGGGGGGCAGACAGCAGGCCGGCAAAGGGCGGAGGGGTGACCCCAGGACGAGGCCAGAGGTGGGGACCCTCTGAAACACACACGAGGCGTCTGCTCAAGCAGCAATCTCCCAGTTTATTGAAAGTGATCGTTTTGCAAGAGTCTCTAACTAATCCGGTCACAGAAAGGAGACCGACAGGCAAGCCGAGTGCGCCCAGGCGGGCCAGGAATCTCGCGAGCACTCGGGGGACAGCGCCCTCTGCCTGCCCGTGGCTGTAGGGAGGCGGGCACCAGCCGTGAAGTCCCACGGACCAGTCACGGAAAACTGCCCTGAATGTTAAACACATCTCCAATACAAACACAGGTTTGTCATAATCAGTATAAAGTCAATATAATATAGATCATCCCCAGAAAAAATCAACAATCTTCAAACACTGCCCTTTTTTTTTGTCTGTTTTGTTTTTGTTGACAGGTTGAAAGCATGTTGAAAAAATAAATATTTAAGAAAAGCACACACACAGCGCCCTCACTACAAGTAGCTCTAAAAGGGCCGCATACAAAACACAGTATAGAATCTAAAAATAAAAACACCATCAGGTATGGCTTTCTTAAGAGCTGCACATGTCACAGAATGAGCGAAAATAAGATAATCTTTCATATAATATTGCAAAAAGTTCCAGTTTTTGCATTTTTCTCAGAGTTCTCTTTTTTAAAAAGGAAGATGTGCAAAGTTGGAAGCAGTAGCTGTGTCCTTTGAGTCAAGGTCCCTGTCGAGTCCTGGCAGTGTGGTGACTGTTGCCCGACACGCAGCCCGGTCAGGATCCAGAGCTTGATACAAAATCTCGGTTCCCCTGCCCCCCCCGAACCTGCCGCCCGCCGGACCGTGTTCCCCGTGGCGCTGCCAACACTGAGCAGACGCACACAAACGAAAAGGTACAAAATGTGAGATGTAATCTACACGCTTTTCCTCTTCATAAAAAAAATATTTATTCGTTTAAACATTGATTTGAAAAAAAAAGATCATGTAAAAAAAAAGAAAACCTTCATGACACATCTTTCCCTCTGAGAGGCAGCGTGTCCGTCTCGGTCTCAGAAACTCAGCCCTCGAGTTAACTGCACGCGAGGGTGAACGCTGGGGGCGCGGGCGGGACGTGGGACCCAAGTTTTCCAGGAAAGTATCGTCTCAGGAACAAGCTGCACCTGCGGCGCTGACGGCCCCTGAAAGGTCAGTAAAGGGCGGACCGGAGCGGGAGCGGGCGGGTCGGAGAGCGGGAGTCCTGAGTGTGGCAGAGAGGTGGCCCGGGGCGCGGACGGGCGGCCTGAGAGGTGGGCCCCGTACAAAGCCCAGAGACGCTTGGTAGCAAAGATCTGGTTCCCAAATGCATTTTATACGAAAGGAAGTCTGCTTATAAAAGGGGTTAGAAAGTAGGGGAAAGCACACAGCAGAGAGCCCTGCCGAGGGGCTCAGCCGGGCCTCGCGGTGAAAGGCAGAAGGGGGCGCAAGGCCCCGAGCCCCCTGTGCTGGGCTCGCCCCAGGGCCGGCCCTTCTAAGGACACCAGCTTTGAGGAAGTATTTGCAGCGGCCTCGACCGAGGACGCTCAGCAGCCCTGTTCCAACTGATAGGAACGTGGCTGATGGTGTTTAAAACGAAAATGAAGCTGTGACTTCTGCCCTGTTCCGGGCTTCAAGGACAGCACCCATCCGCGTCCACACGACCAGCCCTGTCTCCCGCCCCAGCGGCAGCCGGAGGCCACGCTCCACGCCAGCACGGGGACCTGAGGGTGGCCCCGCAGGACTTGGCTTTGTCCACCTGGAGAGAGCAGGGGTGGCGGTGAGAACGTGGTAAAGCCACTGGGCTCGCAGGCTGCGGGGAGAGAGAACCAGCGCCTCGTCGGGCTCTAGCTCAGCACCCAAGGGGCCCCGCGGGGCGGCCCGAGCTCCTGAGCGAGTGGGCGGGGGGACGGAATGTCTGCGTCACGAGCCCCGGGAGACGCGGCCGGAGAGGAAGACAGGCTGTCCTCGGCCCCGGGGCCTCGCGGTGAGAGGCCGGCCCGGCTTTGCTAAAGAGAAGGGACAGGTCGTGAGCCCATCTGAAAGGCGGCAAGAGGCCCCGGGAACGAGCCAAAGGAAAGACAACTCTGCAAGTTCATCAGGTGAGAAAACGACACGGAACAAAACCAGCTTACGAGCCGACCTCAGTCCCCCGGCCACTCACGTCACTAGTGCCCGACCGCCTGGGAGTCCGGTCACCCACACGGGAGGCGCGAGCAGCGGAGGCGCAGGGGACCCCCCTCCAGAGTTAGCAGCAAAAGGCGGGCTGCCCGGGAGGGCCCGCAGGGCGACCGGGGGCGCGGGCCCTCCGGGAAGTGCGCGCAAACCGAGGCGGGAGCACCTGGGCCGCCGGCTCTGCGGGAACAAGTAGCACCTGGGAGCCCCGGGCCGCGGGGCTGCAGCTGCTTTGTGTTAAGCACCAAAGCCCAGAGGCAGGAAGGCCGAGGGCTTTCTGGACGCTGGGCCTGGGTTCTGCGGGGCCGGAAGGGGTGGCGGAACCAGCAAGCGCAGGGCTGCTGGGAGGGGGGCAGGGGGCCGGCCCGGGCGTCTGCAAAGTTCCCTTAAGGGCTCCCAGGCCTGGGGACCACCCTGGGAGCCCGGCCAGTGCTGTCCCGGCCGCAGCCACAGGCCTCGGGGCAGCCCCCACGCACCTGCTGCTGCCGCGGGCCTCCCTCCTTTAAACCCTCCCGCGCCCCCCACCTCCCGTCCCCAAGCCCCACCTGCTGGGGTGGCACCTGCTTAGGGGCCGGTCCACGTGTGCACCTGGGGGCGGGAGTAGGTGAGGGAGTCCCAGGCGCACACGGGTGGCGGCCAAGGGGAGGCGCGGCCTAGGAGATCCAGGCGAAGTCCTTGTCGCGGCCCCCGGCGGGGCTACGCGGCCCCCGCGGCGAGTCCTCGTCCTCCTTGTCGTCCGCCAGCAGCGCGTCCTCATGGGCCAGGCCCACATCGTCCTCCTCCTCGCCCAGCTCCTCCTCACCCTCGCCGCGCGGGTCCTCGGGGTCCTCCAGGTACGGCCCGTCGCCCGCGAAAAGTTCGGGGGAGCCCTCGGTGCCGCCGCCGTCCAGGGGCCCGGCCCTGCCGCCGCCCGCACAGTCGGCACACACGCCGTGGCGCCGCGAGCCATGCTTGATGCCCACGCTGGCGGCCGACATGAACACTCGGCTGCACAGTTTGCACACGTACTTCTTGTCCTTGCTGTGGACCTGCGGGGGGACAGCGGTCACTGCGGGGGACGGGGGAGGGGATGGACAGTCCACCCGGCTGCTCGGACCCGCAGCCCCAGCAGCGTTGCTGCACAAAGTGGGCACACACGGAACTGCAGTGCTGCCAAAACCCATCCCTGCCCGGGGGGTGCTGGGCATGGGGCCAGCCGTGTCCCCCACCTGGGGTCGGCCCAGGGCTCGGTTCTGCCCCGGCGTCGCGCTGCTCTCTCGGCCTTGCCCGGCCCCTCCCGGCAAAGAACCCTGAGCAACGGCCTCAGCCCCCCCTTTGCCCCATGGGAGGACAGAGGGGCCCCATGGCCGCCAGCTGGGGCCCGAGGGCAGGGGGCAGGGGCAGTGGGAGCCCCGGGACAGAAGTGACTCCACCTTCTGGGAAGTGGTCGGGATGGCGGGGCTGGGCTGAGTGGCAACCGCAGGGCCCGCGGGGCTGGGGTCTCACTGAGAGATCCGTCATCACCATTTTACTTTTTTTTTTTTTTGCTTTGTAGGGCCGCGCCAGCAGTATGTGGAGGTTCCCAGGCTAAGGGTCGAATTGGAGCTACAGCCACCGGCCTACACCAGAGCCACAGCAACCCAGGATCTGAGCCGCGTCTGCGACCTGCACCACAGCTCACGGCAACGCCGGATCCTTAACCCACTGAGTGGGGCCAGGGATCGAACCTGCAACCTCATGGTTCCTCGTCGGGTTCGTTCCTGCTGTGCCACAGCGGGAACTCCCATGATCGCTGCTTTAATGCTACCTCGTGCCTTCCTGAGCTCTCCCATGTCCTGCGGTGACCCAGCGTGTCATTCTGGAAAGGAGCTGCCTGCGTGCTTCCCCTGCAGCCCCAGAGCCCACAGAGGGGCCCCGCCCCTGACCCAGCACCCTCGACTTCCCAGCTCAGAGGTCCCACAGAGCCATGAGCGTCTGTCCCCTGGCACACCGCTCCACAAACCCGCCCCCGAGGGCCTAGACTCAGGTGTGTGCTGCCCACCGGGCTGGGCAGGTGCAACGTGACGTGAGGGAGGGAGCTGGGCCACCTCAGCGGTTCTGATTCCAGAAATGGAGGCTCAAACCACCTGGTTCCCGGGACCCTTCTTGGGTCTCTGTCGTTTGTTGTATTTTAAACCCAAGGCATCTCTAACCCTCTCCCAACAAAAGAACAGACTCCAGGAGCCCAGGAGCCGCGCGAGCCCTCTGCCAGGACCAGATGGCCGGGCACTCGTCCCAGGTCCCAGGAGACAAACGGACAGGCAGGGAGGGACGCGGGTGCGGCAGCCCCGCGGGGAGGCAGCTGCTGAGGCCGCCCGGCTCCCTCCCTCACGTCACGTTGCACCTGCCCAGCGGGAGGAATGAGGGGCTCCCCTCCTCGCACGTCTGGTGCATTTTCAGGGACCCGTGACCGTCCCTGAAACCTGACCATGAACCAGAATAAAAACCTCATCCCCCGGGTGAGAGCAGTTACTGAAGAGTTACTGTGGTTTTTCAGAAGCAAGGAGGAGGGGCAGGAGCGGCCCTGGGGCGGGGGGACACCCCCGCCGGGCAGGAGACGCGGGAGAGCGCAGCACCCACGCTGGCCCCTCCAGAGGAAGGCGCCGGCTGCTCCCGGCCCCGCAGACTGGCCTCTCAGCCGCCGGCCTGGCGCCCCGCTCTGAGGGCTGTTTCCCCCTCCAGCTTTTCAACCTGGAGCCCCTCCACGGGTGCACTCCCCCCAAGTAAGTGCCCCCTGCCCCGTGCCAGGCTAATTGGGGGATCCAATAAGACTCCGGGGTGGGCTCTGACCTGCTCCCTCGCACAGCTCACACCGTGGGGGCCACGCCTGAAGTCCTGCCTCGGACACCCAGATGGTCAGCCCTCCGCCAGGCCGGCCCGGGCCACCCTCACCTCCCGGATGTGGCCCTTCTCGCCCCCTGCTCCAGACCGTCAGCAGGTCAGCATGCGACAGGGGTCCTGCCAAACCCTCGCAGCTCGCAGACGACTTTGGCCCCACTGTGGCTCCCTCACCCGTGATGCCTCCCTGCCCCATGGCACACGGGGCACCAGAGCCACCAGCTGAGCCCCGAGCCCCGCACCGCCCTTGCCCGTCCCTGGGGCTTTGACACCACATGCAGCGCTTCGTCCCCAAGCCACCTGGCCTGCCTGGTCTCACCCACTCGAGGGTCCCTGGCCCTGTTTTTTGCAAATCAGCCTCCCCTTTCAAGGATGACCTTTTCTGACTTTTCCTGGCACGCAGATTCATCCGTGCGGTACCTGCTCCTGAGATGCAAGCCAGGCGCCCTAGAGAAAGGTGGTCAGACACCTAGCAGGGGCCGCGGGGGAGCCCGGCTGGGGTCCCACAGTGACTGCAGGGCGGGACACGGAGGAAGTGGCCGCGTGGAGGGAGCAGAGAGCCCAGGGCAGGGCTGGCAGGGAAGGGCGCCCTCCAGAGGCCAGATAGGAGTACCAGGAGTCCCTGTACTGAGAGGTGGGGCTGGGGACAGGCGCCTCCCAGGCCGTCCTGGTCTTTCCCACAGCAGAGAGGACCCCACTTCGGGGTTTCCCATGCTCCCCTGGACACCCACATCACCACTCTGCCCAGACCCCTCTGCCCAGCACAGAGCGTGCCCTGCACTGACCCCACGATGACCTCCTGCTGAGCCTGTGCCGTCCCTGTGCTGACCCCACTGACCCCATGCTGACCTGTGCTAACCCCACGATGACCCCCACTGACCCTGTGATGACTCGCATTGACCTACATGCTCCCATGATGACCCCGTGATGACCCACACCGACCTCTGTGCTGACCCTATAGTGCCCACGCTGCCCCCACGCTGACCCCGTGATGACCCCACTGACTTCCATGCCGACCCCATGCGGACCCCGTGATGATCTCAGGCTGGCCCCACGCTGCCCCTTCCTTCCCCCGCCCGCGGAGCCCACGCCGCCCCGCTCACCAGCGTGTGCCGCTTCATGTGCTCGCGCCGCGTGAACTTCTTCCCGCAGATCTCGCAGGGGTAGGGCCGCTCGCCCGTGTGCGAGCGCATGTGTCTCTTGAGGATGCACTGGTGCATGGCCGAGAAGCTGCAGTAGGGGCAGCGGAACTTCTTCCGAATCACCGTGAACTCGTTGACTGCAAGACAGCGGAGGGTCAGGGCTGGCGCGGCCCCGCCCCCGCGGCCCCGCCCCGCCCCGAGGCCCCGCCCAGAACCCGCCCCGCCCCCGCGAGCCCCGCCCCCCCAAGTCACCCTTGAGCTGAGAGGCATCCGCCCAGTGCCCAGACCAGGGCCCAGGTGGCTCGTCCCAGAGTCCTGTGTGACTGCCAGCCTCACCGGTCTCCGGCAGCTCCCTGGCCTCACACCACCTGAAGGCTGGACGGCCACAGCCCCCAGGGGACAGACCCAGGGTCCTGACGCCAAAGGCAGGCTGGTAGGACAAACGCCAGACCCGGACCCCCGGTCAGACCCCGCCGAACGTCCACCCCGGCCACGGTCACAGCCACCCCCGGAGGCTCCAGAGGGAAGCAGACGAGGACACAGCCCACAGCGTGGAGGGAGGCGGGGGCTGAGGTGACCCAGAGCTGGCCCTTCTGGTCGCTGGGACCGGCCGGACAGCTGGATGGAGCCCTGTACCCCCAACTCCAGGCCGCCACCACGTCGCACGGAGGCAGGGCCCCTGCCACCACCTCCTGAAGCCCCCAGGGCCCCCGTCCGTTCTGCTGCTCGGACCCCAGCCATGGGCAGGTCGCCATGAAAACGGTGCCAACTGGATGGTTCAGTAGGCGACACAGAGCGCAGCAGTCCTGGACGCGCCCAGTTCCCACGTACCTCCGCTCCTGAGACTCGCTGGGTGGACTGTGGGGAAAACACAGCTTCCTAAACAAGCTGTACTTTCTCCAGCGCCGTCACAGAGCGTGTGCAAATAATCAAGTTTTTCTCCCAGAACACTGGTCCGCGAGGAGCAGGTCAGGCTACGCCAGGGAGACCCCGCGCAGCGACACCGCGCCCACGCTCCGGCTGGACGGCGAGACCCCGCGAGGCCGCACGCACGTCCTCACGGCTCACAGCCCGCACACCAGCTCCTGTTCACACACAGGAGCCCACGTCCCCGCCAAGCCTGGGAACAGTCACCTAGCCTCAGAATTCCAAGCCCTGGCCTAAAAAGCAAGGCATTTCCTTACGTTAGGAGATTTCGACGTGCGTGGCTGGGAGCTGGCGGGGAGGGAAGGTGCCTTCTGGCAGAGCGGGCGAGACCCGAAGGCGGAGGGCACCCTGAGCAGGGGGCGTGGGCGGTCACCCTGTCCCCTCACACAAGGCAGCCAGCGCTCACAAGGTAACGCGCCGTGACCGCCTTTCACGCTGATTTGTACCTGAAAGTTCTTAAATGTGCGAACACACAGGATGCATTAAATCGAGGTCCTCTTGTGAAGCAGGTAAGTCGTTTCCACTTTCCTACCCTGGAGAATTATGCTTCAACAAGGTGCCTGCGGAGGATGGGGGTCCTGAGACGGGGGCGGGGCCTGCCTGTGCCACGCCCCCTCAGTCTCCCGGAGGGCCAGGTGCGGGGACAGGCCACCGAGGCCTCGCTCGGATATAGTAGGTCACAGACGCCGGCACCACTGTTAGGACTGCTCCCTGCAAAGCGGCAAGCGAGGGTCTGGGCGGCAAACCCAACGAGAACATCCAACAGCTCTTTGACCCGCGGAGAACCAGCCCTTCCCAGGCGGGGGCCACAGCACCCCCACGGAGGGCCGTCCGGGAAGGTGGGTCCAGCTGAGGGTGCCAAGGCAGGGCGCGTGACGGCACACAGCCTGGCACGGCCGGTCGCGCCAACCACACCCAGCAGCTCCCGGAGGAGAATCTGCTCTTTATCTCGCTTCCGACCACCAGGCGGCAGCACTGCTCCCGCGGTCCCACCTGCCTCCCACCGGCTCCCGCAGCGTCACCGCAGGGCCAGGGCGCCACCCTCTCTGGATGGAAAAGGAGAGCGGGGAGATGGACTTTTAGATTGTTTTATTTAAAGTAAGTTTTTGGAGTTACTTTCTGCTTTCCATTCGGCTTCTATAAACAAAACATTAATATCTGAATTATATATTCTAGCCTGTATTTAACAATTCAGACCGACATGTTAAGAAAAATAACATCTCTGTACAGAAGCGCGGTATTTTTCCCCTAGAAACAGTTTAGAACACGTGGGCGTGAGCGTGACTCCGCTGCGGAGCCGCCCGCCCCGCCCCCGCCGGACACAGCTGCCACGCCCACCGGAAACACCTTCTGAACGTACCCCTGGTGGTGCATTTCGGTGTTTTCTCAATGTCTTAGTTTCCTGCTGCCCCATTAACAAATATCCACAAGCCGGGCAGCTTAAAGCAGCAGAAACCCATCTGCTCCCAGCCCCGGAGACTAGACGACGAAGGTCCAGGGGAGGCAGGGCCGAAGTCCCTCCGGGGGACGGTCCTTCTTGCCTCTTCCAGCTTCTGGGGGCTCCACGCGACCTGGGCTGTGGGCGCCTCCCTCCCTCTCTGCCGCCGTCTTCACGTTGTGTCTCCTCCGTGTCGTGTCTCCTCTTCTGTCTCTTTCAAGGACATGCATTCTGGATTTAGGGCCCATCGGCTATTCCAAGGTGACCTCATCTCGAGTCCTTACTTCAGTTATGTCTGGAAAGACCGTCTTCCCAAACAGGGTCACATTCACAGGTGTCTCCTGGCTGGGAGACCCACCACTTTCATGAACGGTTCTCATGATTAAATCACTTCTTACAGGAAAGAAGCTAACACTTCCATAACTTGTGATTTACAGTGTACATACCCTAAAGAAATTTAAACATCTGATGCTCATAACACAAATAAAGCCTGAGAAATCCACACAGCGAAAAACGGAAATAAATGAAAAAGCTCAGGAGTTCCCACTGTGGCTCAGAGGTTAGGATCCATGAGGTTGAGGGTTCGATCCCTGGCCTCACTCAGTGGGTTAGGGATCCAGGGTTGCTATGAGTTGTGGTGTAGGTCACAGACGTGGCTCAGGTTTGGCGTGCCTGTGGCTGTGGCGTAGGCCAGCAGCTGTAGCTCCGATTGGACCCCTAGCCTGGGAACCTCCATATGTCGTGGGTGCGGCCCTAGAAAGGAAAAGAAAGGACGGAAGGAAGGAAGGAAGGAAGGAAAGAAAAGAAAAGAAAAGAGAAAGAAAAAGCACAAATATCATTTAATTCAAACACACACTCTCCATCAATCTGCCCTAAAAACGAGCCCATCTGCTTGGAATCAAGTGTCCAGGACGAATGGCAGCCTGACAATCGGGAAGCAAGGCCAGAGTATCTGCCATAGGACAGGGAGAGCAGCTGCGGCTTTGACCGCTAAACCCCCAGCCTCCGGTCACTTCCACGTCCTCCTCTGCGAAGTGCTTTCCAGTCTGATCATTCACTCGGCTGCCGTTCTCTCGGTGTTTTTAGTTTTGTGGACCTGTCTGAACACGCGTCTCGGCCAGGTGGGTTTTACCGCAGACTCGTCTCTAGTTTCTGACTGGCCCTTGCAGTCTCACAGTGGCCTCTTTTAGTGAAGAAATTAATGGGTGTTTATTGCTTGTTTTGTTTGTTTGCTTGCTTTTTAGATCTAACCCTTGGCATATGGAGGTTCCCAGAGTAGAAGCTGAAGCGGAGCTGTAGCTGCTGGCCCACACTGCGGGCACAGCAATGCCAGATCTGAGCTGCCTCAGTGACCTGTGCCCAGTTCAGGGCAACGTTGGATCCTTAACCCACGGAGCAAGGCCAGGGATCGAACCTGCATCTTCACAGATACTGTCAGATTCGTTTCCGCTGAGCCGTGACGGGAACTCCGAGTTCATTCCGCTTGATGGCTAATATTCCGCTCTGTGTGTGTATTAAATTTTCTTTATCCATTTATCCATTGATAGACGCGCGATCTGTTTCCATATCTCGAATGGTGTAAATAATGCTGAGATGAACAAACCTACTTCTTTTAGGATAGAACCTTTCTGAAATTTGTTTTTATGACTCAACAAAGCCTTTCCGCACAACAGCACGGAGACTCCCTGCAGCGCAGGCCTCCTCGCAGGCGCCTGACGCCCCCCGCCCAGGCTGGGAAAAAGCCCGCAGCCACAGGGTCGAGTCCCCGCACAGGGAACCAGGGCCCGACATGGGCAGCGTAACTGCATCTGAACACACCGTCTCCAAGACCAGAGCCATGGATCCCACCTGACCAACAAAAAAGGAAAGATTGCTTTTCTC
>PVHT020000005.1:141772-174837 GCA_004024745.2 Catagonus wagneri
GAGCGACTGGGGCGGGGGGGGGGGGCCTGGGCTGGGGGGGGGCCACGTCCCGGCCACTGCGGCGGGGGGGGGGGGCCTGGCGGGGAAGGAGGCTGCCTATCAGGTGGATGGGGGCACTTCTCTCCCAGAAACCCGTCCACGCCGGCCGGAGAGTGCGACTCCGGTCTTCCAGAACCTGGAGCGGGGCCGTCTCCTCCCTCCCTAAGCGCAGCTGCTGCTTGGCCAAAGCTGAGCCTCTGACCCGGTCCTGGAGCCCCATGTCCTCAGCCGCCTGCAGACGTGGGCCGGACGTGGCCAGCGCAGGTGGACAACAGCAAAGACGGTGCTCTTTCTGAGAAGCCGCGGCTGGTGGCTGATCCCCTGACACACAGAGGGCAGCTCGCCCTGGGGACAGGCAGGCCCGGCTCCATCCTCACCCCTTCCTACGAAGTAACAGGTCAGAGCTGTCCGGCTCCTCGCCCCGGGACGCTGGCATGACTTTCTGCCCCCACGAGCCGGCAGTCCTCCCCGATCCGGTGAGCCCAAACCGTCACCTGGAGGCTGGAGGGGCACCTGCCCACCTGCCCACCGAGGGGCACTGAACAGCCCTCGCCGCGCCCTGGCAGAGGATTCCAGAAGTTCTGCTGTAAAGGCTCACAGTGACACCGGGGCTCGGCTCTCGCAGCCGCAGCTGCCCCGAGCGGCTCTGCCACCACCTGCCGGCCGCCTGGACACCAGGCTGCTCTAGCACCAGGCTTGTGCAAAGCGCCTGCCGCAGCCTGTGGCCTCAGGACCGCCATCCGCAGCGGAGGCATCTCGCTGACGTCGGGGTGCAGCCCTGCGCGGGTCCTTCCAGGCCAGGATGAGGCCCAACCACGCGGCCAGGTGGTGCAGGGTGCTGGGGGCGCCGCCCAGCCCAGGCCTGCAGCCCCGAGGGGCGTCGAGTCCCGGGCTGTCAGGACGCCTGCAGAGCAGCTGGGAGAGCCACCCGACTCGCCGGCTCGCGTCCAGGCACCACGAGGACGCCCCGTCAGGCGTCTGGAAAGGAGGCCTGCAGAGGACGCCTGGCGAGCGCCGGCCTCTCCGCAAAGCCGTCCTGTTCCCAGACGGCGGACTAGCGTTTGATCTGCTCCCCAGAATACGTGGGCAGACTCTCCTTCAAGATACGTGTCTTCAGGGAAAGGATGGGAACCGACAGGCCTGCCTTTAAATAGATGCTGCGCCCGCAGGCCCGAGGGCAGACGTCGGGCGCCCGAACGGCGATGCCGAGAGACGCGCGGTGACCGGCACCGCCGCAGGCCCGCCGAGCTGCACCACCTGTACCGCGCGGGCCAAGGAGCTGAGTTCTCACCTGAGGGCAGGCGACCCTCAAGTCAGGGCGTTTCCCTCCTCAGAGAAACGCCGTAGATCTAAAACCCGATCTAACGTCACAGACCGCGCCACTGTGAGGGCGAGGCAGCCACGACGGCAAAGCTGACGCCTGCGTCACCTTGGGCGGCGCCGGGCCGGGGGCTGTGGACACACCGGGCCCGTGGGGACGTGTGCAACCGACGACGTCCAGCCCGGCTGCCCCACGTGGCTGGCCGCCCTTGCGTCCTCCCTGGCCAGGGGCGGGCGGGCAGCCAGCTTCCCGGGCTCCGTCTGACCGGCCCCCAGAGCTCGCACCCCAGGCGCCGAGGGGGGTGGGCACAGGGGCCAGAGGGAGGCACTTCCACGTGGACCAGTGTCCCCCTGGGGGTGATGGGCTGATGCCAGGCTCTGGGGACACAGGAAACGAGTCTCGGCCACGTGAGCGAACTCAGCCATGGGCCTTAGAGAGTTCTAGAAGCACTGACCAGGCTGCCCCACACTGAGGCCGCGGGTCTTGCAGCAGGAGGCTGCTTGGCGGCTCCTCTCAGCCCTACACCCCCTTCACCAGGGCCTCCACACGCGACCCGTCGGGGGTGGAAATGATTTCAGCCGCGTGTTCTGGCACAGCAAGGACCCGCTGCGGGCGGGAGCACGCGCGCACCTGTGCCTGGGGAAGGCGGCTCTGCGGAGCGTGTCGAGCTGCCTATTTACCTAAAAGGGCAGTAAACGTGCACCAAATGTCCTTTCATATGAGACCAATATTCTAGTATCAAAATCCAGACCCAAGTAAAGGTCCTTGATTCGTTTAAACAGCATAAGGCGATATTCCACAACCATGAGCAAAACAAAACCCCAGTGCACTTGTTCCCCCAGACGCTGGGGCCAGCCCCCGAGGAACAGCAGGTAGGGCACACCCGTGGCTGGCGGCCCCTGGTCCAGGGCCACCGCAGGTCTGAGCTGTCCCCCCCCCGAGAGCCGGAGGGACCTGGCTCGCCACCCCCGGGGGGGGGGGCGCCATCGCCTTGGAGGGACCCTCGCTTCTCCTGAGCAGCAGTGACAGGCGACACGCACGGGGGCCGTGGTCCTCGGGGATCAGGGGACAGCGCCACCCTCCAAGTGCTCCCCCCAGCAACCTGAGCGGCCGGTCCGCCTGCAGTTTTGCCCATGAATCCAAGCCACGCGCTTTTCCAGGTCCCTTCCGGATCAACACACCCACAACACAGCTCGGAAAACAAGCCACGGACATGCTTGTCACAGTTTCTGTTCAATGAATGGTGGGTTTTTTTTTTTTTTTTGCTTTTTAGGGCCACACTTAAGGCATGTGGAGGTTCCCAAGCTAGGGGTTGAATCAAGAGCTGCAGCTACCGGCCTAGAGCACAGCCACAACGCAGGATCTGGGCCTTGTCTGCAACCTACACCACAGCTCACGGCGATGCTGGATCCTTAACCCACTGAGTGAGGCCAGGGATCGAACCCACATCCTCGTAGATACTAGTCGGGTTCGTGACCACTGCGCCACAACAGACCATACCGAACGGTGCCTCCTAACAGGTGCGGTGCCAGCCCACTGCCGCAAACGTAACCAGAGTACAAGGATCAGGTTAAAACGAATCAAAACGAAAAGTAACCAAGTTCTCTTACTTTAAAGTTAAAGAGTGACCATCCAGGAGCTCCCGCTGTGGTTCAGTGGTTTAAGAACCCAACACAGTGTCCATGAGGATGCGGGTTCGATCCCTGGCCTGGCGCAGGGGGTTACGGATCTGGCGCTGCTGTGGCCTCAGCTGCAGCTGGGATTAGCCCCCTCGCTGGGAACGCTCATATGCCGCAGCTGCGACCGTGAGAAGAAAAAGTGATGATCCAGAAACGAAAACACCTGTGGAACTTAACCGCCAAGACAAGCCATCAGACTGGAGAAGCGAGGAAACGCGGTTTTTCTTGGCGGCGCCGGAACCCTCTAGAAGGGACCTGTGAGCCCGGGTGGTTACTGCCTGGCTCTGCCTGCAGATCCAATGATTCTTTTAATCTAAGCATCTGCAGCCACCACCCCTTTCTGCAAAATTCCGACCCAGGCGGGTCACAGGTGCCCCGCAGGGCCCCCCATTGGAGAAGGGCTCGGGAGCCCACGGCGGGGACCTTCCCTCCCACCATTTCTACAACAATGAGCCCTGGCCGCCGGGACACTGGTCTAACGGGCGCCCCAAAACACACAACAAAAGGCTTGGCCCTGGAAAAGTCTCATTAACAACCAGCTCAAGGAGCCTGGGTCCCCCCAACCCCAGCCCCTCAAGCCGGACCAGGAACGAGGGAGCCCCAGGCTCGGCGGCCTCCATGCCCAGAGTCGGGGACGCCTGCCGCTCAGCCCGGGTGGCGAGAAGCGAGTGCTGTAACCCAGTGTGAGACCATTTTTTCCTTCCGAAGTGTTTCTAGGTTCCCTGCACACACACAACCCCTGTGCTCCCCCGGCTGCCAGCCACCTGGGGCTCAGGGCGTGTCCCCACCGTGCGGCACCAGGACCATCTCCCCGTCTGGACGCTCGCATCAGGCAGGCCCCTGACAACATCTGCAACTCAGCGGAAAACCGGGGACTGTCTGGAAGCAGAGCGGTGGGCTCACGGGGCCCAACACAGATGTTCACGAGAGCCAGACGTTCAGGAGTCTGAACGAACGGCACGGAGATGGGCTCAAGGCTGGCACGTCCTGCACTCGGCAACTTCTGCAAAAACCTGTGACCGCTTGGGGGGGGCGCAGGGGCTCTGCTGGGCACGCGTCTGGAGCAGGTGCCAGCGTCCTTGCCCGGTCCTGTCTCAACGCAGGACAGCAGCTCACAGGCCCCGCCCGCCCGCCAGCCCCCCAGGCCTGGAACACCTGCCACACGGAGGGCGACCACCACGCAGGCTTGGAAAACAGTGTTTTTTTCCTGGATATTTACACTTCTCACTTTAGTATCTGCCCAGAACAGGCAGATTGTACCTAGGATGTTAGAGAATAATGTTCTGAACTAACCCACTCCTCCAGCAAAGCCCTCCAGCCTCGGGGGACATGGGAGCCCAGCCCTGGCCACCAGGCACAGCCGAGTCACCGGCCCAGCTCTGCCCACTGCTCAACCCTCTCAAAAAAGTGCAAGGTCTGGAGTATTAATAACAGCAAGGAGGTTAAACATAATAGAAATAACTAAATACCAAACCCACCAGCGACCTCACCAGAGCTAGTCACAGATGTTCTAGAAACAGCAGGAGGAATTTTACTCCCCGGCCCTCGGCTCCCTGAAGACTGTGAGGAGAGGTGTGTGCCCACGAGCGCACAGAGCCCCAGAAGGTGCGGGGCCTGGAGACACGCAGGCATGGGGACACGCGGAGCCTGTTCACATGCGAGACTGGGGACGTGGGGAGCCTGGGACGCGTGGAATCCATGTCCCGGGCTCCACGTGTCCAGCGCCCGGCGATGCACTCAGAACAGGCCACCCAGCGGGGTCACCACCCACCCCCTGACTCCACCCAGGGGCCCAACCTGCTGCCAGAACGGAGCCTGGGCCTCTGGGGGACGGGGGGGGACGGGGACCCGCAGGAGTGACAGCATCTCTCCCTCTGACGTCACACTCGCCTCACCGATACTGAATTCCAGACACCACGAACTCCCTGGAACCAGGGCCTGACGCTGTCGGATCTTCACAAATCTAGCAGCTTCGGCCGCAAGCCCGGTGTCTGACTTGGAGAGAAAGGCGCATTCCGGGGCATTTACCAGACGCACTCTGCTCCTGTGTGTTCCGTGTCTTACACACACTCTTTCGTTTTAAATTCCTGACATCTGTGTAAGCGACGCTATTCCCATTTCTCAGACCCCAAAGATGAGGCCCCGATGTGTTTTTAAAGCTTGTCCGACACCAAACAGCCACGAGGTGCTCAGCCTGCGTCTGACCTCACAGCCACGTCCCAGGCCCGACCCCGCGGCCCACCTGCCTCGGACTCCGGCTCGTGGGAACAGACAGGACGCCCCACTCCCCGCGGCAGGCTCTATCAGCCCCGAGCACTTTTCATCCCCAGCACCCGGGTCTCCAGTGCTCGCAAAGACGAAGCGGTGACAGGCTGATTTTAAATTTAGAGTAAGATGCCATAAACCGTTCCCAGGCCGCCACACCGGTGCCTCTGCTCCCGTCAGTGTCCTCGAGAACCCACACGTGGACCCCGCTGTCACCCAGGCCCCCAGCCAGGCGCTGGGGCTGTAGGGGCTCGGATGGGCCCCACACGCCGTCCGCACCTAGCGCCTCCCGTTCTGCGGTGCGGCCCTCAGCTCTCGCTCGCACCCACCGACCCAACAGAGCGTTTCTCTCGGGACGGCCGGACACACGGGCCGGGTGACCTGCAGGGCCCCTGAGCCAAGGGGCCCGGGCCGCGCTGACGTCCTGCCCGGAGAGGGACGGGGCAGGAAGGAGCTGGCACCACTGCACCTCAGCTGCTCTCGGGTCAATCTGCTGTTTGCTCGCAAGGAGGCGGTTTAGCTGCAGACTTGCAGGCGCAGACACAACACCCAAGTCCTTTTCAAAGACCCCCGCGCCGCCAGCACTTCCTGGCGGAGACAGAGGAGGGCCTGGCCGCCCTCTGCCTGCCCGGACGTGGGCCCGCAGGGGAGCCCGCCGAGCCCGGGGCCTGGCCCTCGGCCTCCCTGCGCGTCTGGCCAGGTCAGCCTCAGGGCCGGGCCTTGCGCAGCAGGCCGCCTCCCTCCCGGGGCCACAGCCCACGTCAGCCACCGGCTCTCCGACCCACCACGACCCCTCGGCTCGCACCGCACCCCCGCCACGCGCAGGCCTGTCACCGCGGCGACACGCAGAACCCGGCAGCGAGCACACTTACGGGACAGGGAGTGGGCGCCCTGGGGCAGGTACTCCAGCAGCAGGGAGCTGTCGTCCCCGAGCACGTCGGCCTTGAGCGACAGCAGGCTGTTCTTACTCCGGAGCGCCGCCCGCAGGTTGGCCACCGCGGCGGCCTGGGGCAGCACGTCGTCCTTCTCAGGGGTGAGCGGCGGGCCCAGGTAGCTGGCCTCTGCTCCCAGCAGACCCTCGTCCGTGTGCGCGAAGAGCTCGGGCCTCTCCCCGCGGCTGTCCGAGCTGCCGGCTTCCGCGACGGTCAGGTCCGCGTCTGGGGGGGCGGGGAACACACGTTAGAGAGCCGGCGGGGCACCCGAGTGCAGCAGAAGCCGGGGCTACGGCTTCCGGACCCCGGCTGCTCATCGTCAGGCCAAGCCCATCCTGCCAGCCCCGGTCGAGGTCCCAGGACAGTGGTGATGGCACAGCCAAGGCCGCGGGTGGCCCGCCATCAGAGCTCAGGGCCCCCCGGGGGCAGGGGCTGCGCGCCGGGGCCGAGGTCGGAGGCAGCTGTGTAGCTTCATCTCTCAAAGCTGGGGCCAGTCAACGTGCAATAAAATAAAAACATTTGCCAACCGTACACCTGACAAGACATCCTACCCAGAAGAGACTAAGGGCCCATGTGACACTTAAACTGAGAGACCCCAGGTTCCAAAACCAAACTTCTTTGCTTGTCAAGGCCACACCCACAGCATATGGAGGGTCCCAGGCTAGGGGTCTAATAGGAGCTGTAGCCACCGGCCCACACCACAGCCACAGCAACGAGGGATACAAGCCACGCCTGCGACCTACACCACAGCTCACGGCCACGTCTGATCCTTAACCCACTGAGCAAGGCCAGGGATCGAACCCGCGTCCTCATGGATGCCAGTCGGGGTTTTAACCCTCTGAACCACATGTTTAGTTACATTATACTGGCAACTTAAGGTCAAAAGCATGCGTAAAAAACACGTATCGGCTGAAAGACGCCCCCACACACGGATGTGCTTCTGGAGGACGTGGGGCCCTCGGGCCGAGAACGGCCGTGAATCGGGCGGTTTCCAGCTGCGGTGCAATGGGGTCCCCCGAGAGGCGCCGGCGAGGGTCAGCGTGGACACGACGTCACCAAGAGCCCGGAGGCTCCCGGGCTGATTACCCCAAAACGCCAGTGGGCGAGCGAGCGGCTCCATGGGGGAGGGTGACAGTGGAGGAGACTGAAGCTCCCACAGGGACACTCGTGACTCAGAAAGGGCGCCGCTGCCACGGGGACCCCAGCCAGACACGGCGGGTGCCAGCGAGGCGACCTGCAGCCCAGTCTGTGCGCCCCCAGCCCCTCGGTGTCTCCACGGGCACCTGGGCCGAAATTCGAGCCCCAGTGCCGGGAATCACACCCGACGCCTCCCGACAGCAGGGCCGCTCAAATGAAACCGCCAAGGAAGGTGCGCGTCCTGGGGGACACCGGGGGTGGAAGATCCGTGACTACACCGCCGCCGTCTCCACGGGGAGGCCGCCACGCGGAGGGCACTGCACGCTGGCCCCACTGGCGCCTTCCCCCCAGGGTGCATTGCTCAAGCGAGGACACAAAGAAGCGCCCGCCGAGCACCCCTGGGCCCCCGAGGTCCTGACCCGCCCGGGCAGGCTGGGAGCCCGGCCAGGAGCCGGGTGGAGGCCGCAGGGGCGCCGGGAGAGTGAGCGCAGAGCCCTCCCCGGCACTTCCAGACACAGCCTGACTTCAAAGAGAGGGACTGTAGACGATGCCGTCAGAGACGAACTTCTGCAGACAGGACGGGGAGCTGAGAGCTGTGTTTACACCGCAGCGAATCCTCGCAGATAAAGCGTCCGCTGCTACGGGAACGCACGGGGGGCGCTCTGACCAGGCTCCTGCTGAGAAAAAGCCAAACCATTCCACGGGCGCCGGCCAGGGTCGTGGCCCACGCAGCCACCCCACCCTTTAGCAGAAGCCACGGCACTTTAGCAACGTGGCCTTTCTGGCTGAAGCTCAGGGCGCTGTGTGCTCTCAGGTGATGCCAGGCAGAGCGGGGAGCGGGTGGCCAGGCTGAGCCCGGGCCTCAGGCCTCCAGCCCGGCCATCCTGCCACCGCGAGGGACGGGAACGGTCCCCACCCCCAAGTCCACTGCAGGAGGACATTTCCTGCACGAGGACCCCAGGGGCCCATCCGTAAAAAACTTCACCGCTCATGTAACAGCCTTGCTCTGAATTGGTGCCAGACTTAAACTCAGTGACCTAGGGAAAAATTTACATGGTGATGTTAAAAAACGACAAACCAGGGGCCAGATGAGGTACAGCAGCAGCTGGTGTGTGGCTGCTGGGCAGCGGGCCCTTCCAGCCGCCCAGAGACGTGGCCGGCACTGCTGGGGCTGGACGGGGGCCTGCCCGGGGCCGTGGGAAGGCCGCTCAGGGCTCACTCGCCAGGCCAGCCTCTCTGGAATAAACGAGGCAGCCAGCATGAAAAGCAGCAACACCTAGCTGTAGAGGGCCGAGTGTCACACACACACTGATTCTGGTACGGAAAACGGGGTCGGGGGGCCTTCTTCCTGTAAGGACTGCATTATAACATTCTGAACATTTTCCTCACTTTCTTGCCTTTTTAACTGAAAAGCCGAAAGGAGATCATAATTAAAATAAGCAGACTTTCCAAACAAACTAAGTGATGCAAAGGGGAGTTGCAAAGTGTGGAATAAACAGATGATGGAAAAGAAAGGGGCCTGTGGCACGCACACTCCCGGGCCTGGGGCACGGCTTGGGTGAAAGCAGAAATTCGGTTTCTAAGATCTGCCCGAGTCCCCACTCCTTGCCTTCCTGAAGATGGTCTCAGAGGCGCTGAGCCGTCCGCGGCTCCAGCGCCCCGCGGCCTGCCACCTGCCGCGCACGGAACCGGCGCTCCGTGGACAGGGACGTGCGAACAGCAACGCGGCGGAAGCTTCTGGACGAGGGAGAAGTAGAAACCGCGGGGTGAGGCCACCTTCCAGCAGACTCCACCCTCCCCAGTTACAGCTCACACCAGAACTCGGTTCCTTCTCCAGGACCCACCGACGGTGCCGGAGTTCCCCAAACTGACTTCATGTGTCTAAAGTACGTTGTTTCTGAAGTATGTCATTCTTCTTTCTCCAAGTTAAAATCAGGTTTCCTCATTTTCTGTAGCTATCAACAAGTTTCACATCGTACAAGAAATTCTGTTGCATCAAAACTGCAGGAGTGCCCAGGTGGCACAGTGAGTTAGGAGCCTGGCCTTGTCACTGCCTCGGCTCCGGGTCTCATCTCTGGCCTGGGAGCTTCTGCATGCCACAGGCATGACCAAAGAATACACCCGCACCTGGGGTCGCCGGGTGTCCGCTGGGCACACAGCACCGGAGCGGCTGGACCCCTCGTGGGAAAGGTGACCCCCACCCGCCACGTGCAAAGATGAATGCAGGTCCCTTCGGTCCTCCGGGAACCACAGGAGAAATAGCTCTGCGGCTTTAGGCAAAGGTTCCTTGGATGAGACCCAAGGAGGACAAACACCAAAACAAAAAAGTTCAGGAATTGGACTTCGGTTTTTTTGGGAGCTGCACCTATGGCATGTGGAAGCTCCCAGGCCAGGGGTCGAACCTGTGCCACAGCAGTGACCCAAGCCATTGCAGAGACAATGCCTGGCCCTTAACCTGCTGGGCCACCAGGGGAACTAACTATAGGAATTCATAAAAAAAAATTTTTTTCTTTTTTCCATTTTTTTTTTTTTAGGGTTGCACCTGCAGCATATGGAGATTCCCAAGGTAGGGGTCAAATGGGAGCTGTAGCTGCCAGCTGGCCTACGCCACAGCCACAGCCACAGCCACACCGGATCCAAGCTGCGTCTGCGACCTACACCACAGCTCGTGGCAACACTGGATCCTTAACCCACTGGGCAAGGCCAGGGATCGAACCCGCATCCTAGTCAGATGCGTCACCACTAAGCCACAATGGGAACCCCTGTCAAAATTTTAAATGTGTTTACTCTTCAAAAGACACAGGAAAAAATGAGCCAAAGACTCAGGAAATGTTTTTAAAAGCACAGCTGATGAAGGAGCCGCCACCAGAATATACAGAGGATGATTCCCAGGGGACAGGGTTGATGGCGAGCAGGAACGACACCCATCGCTGGAGCGGGGCTCAGGCAGCACAGGCCGCTGCACGGCCAGCTCTCAGAGCAGACACCACGCGCGACCGTGGCAGAGACCTCGCCAGGAGGACTGGGGGCAGCTGGTAAACCCACCGGAAGACGCTCACAAAGCCGAAGAGATGCCCGCCCCCTCCGGAGCGGCTGAGATTTTAAAACGAACCCTGGAAGTTCGCTGGCGGCAGAGCAGGTTAAGGGTCCAGCACTGCACTGCCGTGCGCAGGTCTGATCCCGGCCCCGGGGCCTCAGTGCAGCACGGTGCCGCCCAGGGTGCACAAACGCATACGCGAAGGTGAGGCCTGGCCACTGACTGCATGGCCCCCGTCCGGGTGCGAATCACACACCCACTTGGCTCCTGGCGCGCACGCCGCCCAGTGGTCCCGCGGCCCGCTCCTGGGAGGAATCAGGACAAACTGCACAAAGACTTGGGTCCCTCTCGGCAGCTCCATCATAAAAGCCGGGAGCCACCCGGACACCCCAGATTCCAGCAACAGGTGAATGAATAAAGCAGCTGTGCCACAGCCAGAACAGAATGTGGTTTGGCAAGGAAAGGGTGCCCTAGGGACACGTCCTGAGCAAACCTGGAGAGCGTGCTGGAAGGCAAAGCCGTGGCAGATGAGGCATCCCAGCGGCTGGGGCGGGAGCGGGAGGCCCACGCTCCCCGGCGGCAGCTGTGCCGGGCCGGGGGCAGGGGTGTCACCGTCGGTTTCCTGGCTGTCGTGCTGACCGCAGTTTCAAGATGTCTGCACTGGGGGAAACTGCACGGGGAATGGCTCTGGCCACTTCTCACCACTGACCATCAATCAAGCTTAATATCGAGTGGAAATAAGCAGCCGGGACAGCAAGGCCCTTCCTTGAGGCCCCCAGGCTGGCACCCGGGGGGCTGTCCGGCAGAAGGGGACGACCTGAGGAGGGGGGACGCCGTCTGTGCTGAGGACAGCGGGGCGGGCACCTGTCGATCTCACGCGGCCACGGTGACAGTGCAGAGGACAGACCCCCCACGAAGCCATGGCGGGTGTGGAGCCCCCCAACCCCTCACGCCTCGCTGGGGGCAGACGTGCGACCACTCGGGGGAAGCCTTGGCCGTTTCTTATGAATCTGAAGTCACCTCTCCCTGAGAGCCAGCCCTTAGCGGGATGAGAACACACGTCCATAGGACGCCTGCCAGGAAGGGGGCTTTGCTCATAAACAGCCCAGACGCCAAAAGACAAGGGGCCGGGCAGGCCAACGATGCATCCAGGGGATGGACACCGCCCACAACCAAAGTGGCGTGAGCCGGAGACGCGGCGGCACACACGTCTCAGAGGACACGGCCCGCAAAGGGCACCAGCGCTGGTGTCATCAGACACAGCCACGGGACAAAGGCAGCACAGGACGGAAAAAGTCAGCCAGGGATGGAGGGGGTGTCCGGGGCTGCTGTCCCTCGGCAGGTGTTGGGGCTCGTGGACTTATCAGAGGCCACTCGTGTGGCGTCAGGCGAGCCTCAGGGTGGACTGAGCCCCCGGAGAGGCTGGACGGGGCTCTGACGGCCCCTCACCCCAAAGGCACCGAACGCGAGGTGGGTTTGATGGCTCCGTGGACACGCAGAAAATAACAGCGCACAACGGATGCGGCGGGCGGAGAAGCCCGCAGCCGGCAGCCTCGCCTTGGCCTTTCCACGCTTCTCTAAGTAGGACTATTTCCCCAATAAAATAGCGAGAGAGACAGAAATTATCCCAACTGTGAACTCAAACCTGTGCGGTTTATTGAACATGTATTACACCTAAAAGCATAGAAAAAGGGAATGGCAATTTTCACCAAAACTCCTCATTATTGTCCGCGTCCCCCGTGGGCAGGTGAGGGGTGGGGGGGGGGCGGTGCGAGAAGCGAGAAGCAAGACTGCTTCCCGGAAACAATGAACCATCGAAAGTGACCCCAAACTGTGCTCCCTGGCCGAGTGACCCAGGCCACCGCCCCATCTGTCCACCCCCCCAACCCCTACCCCTGCTCGCCTGTCACCCAGACCCCTCGAGTGCTTCCTCGGGACGGGTGTGACCCGTCCGACCCCCAGTGTGGCCAGGCGCCTCGGGCGGCCGGCTCACCTGGACGGCAAGAGGCCTCAGGGGCTCAGTCTGGAACGCAGTTTTCTAAGAAGTCCAGGAACACCCAGGTCAACAGAAAAGAAGCTCCTCTGGCCACTGAGCAAAACGATGGCCACAGTGTCTTCAAAGCAGGTGGAAAGGGGACCCGTGTCCTCGGGCCGGGCTGGGCGGCCAGAAAGGCAGAGGCTGAGGGTCTCAGGGCCAGGCCCACCCTCCCACCAGGCCCCGGGGCCCCGAGGGCTCTCCTGGGCCAGCACCAAGCCCCCGCCTCCCTTCTCAGCAGCAAGTCCTCCGGCCGCGTCCCCCAACCAAACACTCATGTGACAACGTGGCTGTGGGTCAGGGCGCCATCTGTGCCCTGACGGATGGTGACAGCAGCGCACTCTACCCGGCTGGTTCCAGGCAGCCCTGCCCATTGGGTCCGGTCCTGAGAGCCAGGGTGCCTGCTCCCTCCCAAGCAGGAGGGAGGCTGCGAGCTCAGAGCGGCCGCTGCAGCCTTCAGAGGCCACCTGCGTGCCCTGAACCTGCTCTGCGGCTCCAACGCGTTCCTGACAAGCCCAGGGCATCAGGGGCCAAGCTTCCCAGGGCTCGGGTGCCACGTTCACTTCACAGCACCCACAGCTTTATTCCAGCTCAGAACCTCGTCTCTGCTGATCCTTTAGGAACGCGGGCGGGATGTCTTCCGCCGGCTCTGAACTGGCAGCTCCAGGTGCGCCCCCGGAGGGCTCACTGCCGCTCGGCCTCGAGGCTGAAGGGCCGGAGCCGGAGCAGGACAGAGGCCCGGCCCGACCAGCACTCCAACAGCACCTCAGCGCACTTGCCCACACCACCCACAAACAGGCTGCAACCCAGAGGCAAATCGCCGTGGATGTTTTCACGGAAGCTGCTGGTGTAAAAAGTCTGCTTGGAAAATCACGCTTAAGTGCTACCAGGCCCCAGAGTCCCCAGCGAAGAGGTGGGTTGCACGAGGGACAGGGCAGAGGTCTAGCTGCAGGACAGGCGCCGGGAAGGGTCTGCAGGAACCACCTGACACCTTCCTTTGGAAAAGGGTCTTTTCTCCTGTAAACAGGTGAGAATAAAAAAAACACTCTCCCCCAAGACGTAATAAATCCTTCACGAAAGCAAACTGACCTCCACCGGGGTCAGGCAGACACTCCCGAGCCCAGCCCTGGCCGGGGCAGGGGGATAAGCGGCCACTGTGATGGGCAGAGCCGCCCCGCGCGAGCCCACACCGTGTCCTTGTCTTAGCAACGCAGGGTGATCTCGCCGTTGCCTTGGTAACCCAAGGGATTTAAGACATTAGCAAAAGTACACAGCCGAGATCACTTGTTGGATTCTAAAAACACCTTCTGCTCGACAACTGCATTGAAAACAAAAAAACCCACGGGCTCAAGAAGCCCTGCTGGTACTGTGCTGTGGACTGCCAAGGCCAAGGCCCCCAGCACCGCAGCCCGCAGCCCGCAGGACAGGCCGGAAGGCTCGGAGGCCCTGACCCCGACAGGGCGCCTCAGGTCGGTCCCTGGGGACGCCGCTCTCCGGGCTTTAATCAGAGCCAAAGGGATGTCTGGCCACAACCAGGCAGCAGACGCACCACCGGGCCCACCCAGCCGGAGACAGGAGGCCGCGCTCTCAGCTCAGAAACGTAAGCCTCTTCTGACGTAATTCAGTCAAACTCCGACGGTTCTGGGGAGCTGCCCATCAGGGACATTTTCAAAGTCACAGCCAGGGGTGGGTGGAGGCCAGGGCGCGGCTCACATCCCGCAGGGCCCAGGGCCTCGTGTGGAATCATCCCGCTGAGGCTGAGACACGGGCTAAACCAATCTGGGCTGAGCATGCGGGAGCCGGGCCCCGAGCTCAGGGCTGGGAGCACGCGGCCACAGCCACGGAAGATGAATTACGGGCCTGAGTGTCCTGGGTACCCGCGTGGTGGGTACAGAGCTTCAGTGCTGCACTCAGTGCCCGTTCACTTAAAACTGGTTACGAGGCAAAGTTCACTTATTTATTCATTTATTTGTCTTTTTAGGGCCACACCGCAGCCTATGGAAGTTCCCAGGCTAGGGGTCGAATTGGAGCGGCAGCTGCAGCCTGCACCACGGCCACAGCAACACCGGGTTTGAGCCGTGTCTGCGACCTACACCACAGCTCAACACAACACCGGATCCCCAAACCACTGAGCATGGCCAGGGATCGAACCCAAACTCTCACGGGTTCATTTCCAGGAACCACGAGGGAAACTCCCACAAAGCAAAGTTTATGATACGTGTTTTTACCACAATAACCAGGCTAGTACCCAGAGCCCCAGGCCCACTCGCCTGCCTAGGCGGCCCTCTCCAGCCCCGCCCGGAACAGGCCTGGTGTCTGCGACACTTTTCAGGGCTTAGGCCCCCTGCCTGCCAACCACCTCTGTCCATTCACGAGCTCCCACCGCTCTCTCAGCTTCTTCCTCGCTGAGGACCCCCACAACCCTGTCCCACCCGACGCCCCGCCTCACCCCTAACGCAGGCCCAGGGCCCCATCCGCGGGTCGGAGAAGCCGTGACCGTCACTAGGCCGGCTCCAGGAAGAGCGCCTGGCGTCCAGGAAAACATTCCATCTGCTCCCTAGGCTGGGAGACAGACCAGACCACCCTCCAGCACCAACAACGCTAAGCCAAGCCCGGGCCCCAGCTGAGCCGGGGGGGCGGCTGCAGCCAGGCGACACCCCTCCGGGGAGCAGAGCTTCAGAGCCGCAAGCCCTCACGCCCCCCAGGACAAAACACGTGCGTGTGGCGCTGGTTCCACATTCACCACGACCGCAACACACGCCACCAGGCGGCAAACCCAGAGCCCGGAGAGCAGGGCTGGCCTGGCCTTTCCCTCCACCCACAGCCTGTGCACCTTCTCAGCTGGTAACGTTTTCACGTTTAAATTTTCAAAAACCACCGGTGGCCACGAGAGGCGCCCCCGTGCCGGGCCTCCCTCCAGAAGTCAGCCCACTCTTCCCACCCTGGGCGGCCCCGTGTGTTGGTGGCATGGGCGCCGCACTGATGGGGACTCGCGGACGTGACCACGGCCGCTGGGACACGGGGGCCACGTGCCCTGCATCCGGGCTACCACACGGAGATGACACGCGGGGATGCAGCAGAGGGCCCGGGAGACGCCGCCTCACGTCTGGAAGGACAGACTTGCGCGGGCTGCCCGCGGCCCCCGAGCCCCGCCCGCCGCGAACCGGGGGCTTACTTGAGTCACGGCTGCAGAACGGCCACCCGGAGGAGGGCAGGAAGGACGGCTCGGGGGAGCCAGCCCCGCTGCCGCCCGCCACCTGCTGCGTGATGTGGCGGACCGTCTCCTTGTTCTTCCGGTTTTTCCTGCGGCCCGCGGGCTGCCAGCCGTCGCCCGCGGGCTGCTCCGCGAAGCCGGGCGCCGCGCCGTCCCGGGCGGAAGGCGGCTCGCCGGCCCCGGGGTGAGCCGGCGAGAGCCGCTCCTCCTTGATGCGGAGGGGCCCGCAGGCCGCGTCGCCCGGCCACAGCGGCTGCGAGAGGTCGTCGGGGCCGTCGGCCCTGGGCTCCTGGTCCTCCTTCCCGTAGCTGCTCCCGCCCTCGTGGCAGCTGGCGATGGCCGAGTCCCCGGAAGAGTTGGCGGGACTCGTGCGCCGGGCCAGCCAGGGGGAGATGCTCCTCCCGGCCATCACGGCCGAGATGAGCGCGTCCGCGCCGCTGCCGGGCGGGGCGCCGACCTCGAACTCCGAGAGCTCGTCGGAGGCGTCCGGCTTGATGCTGATGTCCAGCGCGGCCTTGATGAAGTCGTGGCAGGCCTGCACGATGTCCGTCATCTGCAGGAAGCTGGCCGCCGACATCACCTCAATGACGTTCCTGCTGGTGAGCGCCAGGTGCGCGGAGTACATGAAGTCGATGATGGCCTTGAAGCCCTGGGCTGTGACGATGTCCAGGTGCGTGACGGTGGCCTGGTCGGACGTCTTCTGCACCTGACAGTAGAGCGTCTTGAAGTAGCGGCTGCTGCCCAGCAGCACGTTCTTGTGGGCCTTGAAGACCTTGCCCTCCACCACCACGCACGCGTCGCACAGGACGCCGTGCCGCCTCTGCTCGTTGAGCTCTCGGAGCAGCTGCCGGTAGTGGGAGGCGATTTCCATATCTTCCTTCCGGTCGTTCATCTGCGGGTCCCGGGTGGCCTCTCCTACGGGCTCTGCGGGGCGAGAACGAGAGCGTCACGGACACGCGCCAGGCGGGAGCGGCGAGGGCGCGAGGACGGCTGCGCCCGGGGCAGCGCGCACGCGGGGCCCGGGGCAGCGCGCACGCGGGGCCCGGGCAGCGCGCACGCGGGGCCCGGGCAGCGCGCACGCGGGCGGGAGGCTGAGGCGGGTGCGGGGGGGGCTCTGCGGGGGACGTCGGGGCCTGGCTCCAGGCTGCCCTTCAGCGTCACGGCCGTGGAGCGCTGAACCGAACCCTGCAAACCGCAGCCCGCTCCCAAAGCAAAACAAGCGTTCCGGAAACGAGGCAGACGTTCGTCAACTACCGAGGCCACTTTCTTCCCCGACAGGAAACCCAGGCTAAGTAGCGCAAGGGCACCTTGGTCCCTCACCCTTGAAGGGACATCATTAATAAAGCAACGGGATTCCCCTCCCCGCTGTGGCTCAGCGGTAATGAACCCAGCCTGTACCCATGAGGATGCGGGTTCAACCCCTGGCCTCACTCAGCGTGTTAAGGATCCGCACTGCCGGGCCGTGGTGTGGGCCTGCAGCTCCCATTCGATCCCGGGCGTGGGGACTTCCATATGCTGTGGGCACGGAAGAAAAAAAAAAAAGCAACAACTTCCTACACAAAACCACGTGGCACTGAGGACTGTAAGTGGCGTCCTCAGCCTCAGCCCAACGCGCTGTCCAAGCCCAGCTCGAGCGGTTCCCGCGGCAGGAGGAATGCCGCTCCCGGTGGAGGGCAGCTCGCCGGGAAGGGCTCCAGTGCGGGGGGGGGGGGGGGGTGTCCCCGAGGCGACAGGAGCCCCCTCGCGTCCCGGCTCAGTCCTCGGCTGGGGCCCTCCGGCGGCATCCTGCGCTCCGGTCCTGGCTAGTCCCCTTGCACCCTTTCCTCCGCCGCCTGAGGGTTCCCGCTGCCGGGGCTCCGGGCCGACAGCGCAGAGGCTCCCGGCCGCCCGGGCTGGGGGCTGGAGCGGGAGGCTGTGTTCCGGCCTCTGTCATCACACTGCCGCCTCCCTGTACGCTGTCGGTCCCAGCGTCCCCTCTGTACCGGGTCCGTATAAACCGCATCCTTAGGTTGCGGTCTGAGGCCCGGGGGTTGCGGCTTCGAAAACCGAATCCTGGGGCCGGGGCCTCACTCAGCACCTAAGACGCCCGAGGAAAACGGCCACTCCGGCCTCATCTTCCCTGTGAAACGGCCCGTCTTCCAGCCCATCAGTCTGAGGGGCAGGGGGACGGGGGACGTTCAGAAGCAGCTGCTCGCAGAGCCGGGGTGCTCACGGGGCTCTGCAGGTTCCTCGGGGTGCCCGGGGGTGGCCGCCGGCGAGCCGTGCCCCCCGCAGGCGTGTGGGTCGGGCTGGGAGGCGGGGAGGAGGGAGACGGGCTGTCCAGGTGTGGCTTCGCACCTCACACCTGGCGTCACGGACTTAGGTCACCAAACCCCGGGGGGGACAGAGACACAAAGGACAGATCCAGGAGATGGGCCATTTAAACCCAAAGCATCAGCTTCGTGCTGGGAGTCCGAGCAAAGCTCCCGTGTGTGTGTGTGTGTGTGTCTGTTTGTGTGTCTGTCTGTGTATGTGTGTGTGTGTGTGTGTGTGTGTGCGCGCCTGTGTGTCGTGGGAAGCACCAAACGCTTCAGGCGCCCTGTATTCAGACTAGGAAGACGTGTGTTTTGCTGTCTGACCTGCTGTGTGAGTAACGCCTCGACTGGCCAGCAAGGCGGACCCTCCGAATCAGGAAGGACACAGACAAAGGCCACGTGCCGGTGCCGTTCCAGAGAAGCAGAACTACGCCACGGGCTCGCATTTCTAACGCGATTTCAACTCACAAGGAAAGTTCTAAAATAAATTATTCAATCAGAGCAGCTTAAAAGCCAGTTACATACTTCACGGAGATTTGGTAGTGAGAAAACAATACAGTTTTCATCAGGGGAAAATGCTACCTGTGCACATCATCTAGAGTAATGTAGAAAAGATTAGTCCGCTGTGGAAATATTAAGGACAGACATAATTCATCCAGGCCCGGGCAAGCGTCAGGAGAAGAGCCGCCCTGCGTCCCAAAGTTGGTGACTTCCCCATGCAGGTCAGAGGCTCTTGGGGCACGCCCACCAGACCACAGCGGGGGAACGGCTGCCAGTGGCTTTTCGGCAGCTGTGACCCTGAGACGGGAAGCACCCTGGCTGGTCATGTCCTGTGACTGCCTGGCAAGAAAGATGCAGGCTTCAGACTGAAGTTCGGTGACCGTGGCTTTTCCTTAAGACGAGGACAGCAAGGCACCTGCTGAGGTCCCGTCTGATGGGACACACACCTGTGGACAGACAACCCGCCTGTCGCCTGAGTTCCCTGTGCTGCTGCACGGATCACAGGACACTTCCGTGCTGTCAAAGTCCACGTGGGCACCCGTGTGAGGAGAGGCCCTCAGAGAGAAGCCTGTGGCCCTGAGGGGACGGGAACACCGCGTTGCTGAAAGGTGAGGTGCTAAGGCTGGGTGAGGCCGAGGGCAGTGGGCACTGGCGTCACCCTGCCCCTGAGGCTTTGAGAAAGGGACCCACATGCCAACCGGAAGCCACGCCACTGCCCCCCTGTGCTTATTTCTCCCGTGGGGCCACTGGTCTCTGTGCAGCCCGCTCGTCTCCAGGCGCTTCCTTTTCAGACAGAATCACTTAGGGACCAGGACGACTCAAATCCAGGCTCCGACCAGACTCCAGAAGCGCGTGCTTGGCTGTCCCGGCCCCACCCCAGCTCCGTGCAGGCTTCCCGCTGCCTCCTCCCGCTCCTTCGCCTCCGGGGACTTTCCTACCTGCAGAAGTGTCGCCCCTCGGGGTGCACACACCCTGACCACGCTGGGCTGGACACGCGCTGGCGGCTCAGGGGCCCCACGCCAAGGCCGCTGGGGCAGCGCCCCCCTGCCCGCCGTCTCCGTGCGGAACGGCCAGCAGCAGAATTCCAGGCTCTCGTCCTCCTCACACATTAACCTCAGCCTGCTCCCGTGCCCGCCCCAGGGGCGCCAGGGGCGCAGCGCTGGGCCCAGGCCGAGGACAGCGCCCCCCCAGAGCGGGGGCCGTGGTGGCCCCCTAGGACAGCCCGTGAGCCACCACTCCTGGGCTCCTGGGGCTAAACGAGCCTCCAGGAGTCTGGACAGAGCCCACACGTGTACTCGGGTCCATGCTGGCGCAGAGACGGCGCAGCCACCCCGGCCGCCGGCCAAGCCCCGAGCCACGCACCCCGCTGTTCCAGCTGCAGAGGCCTGCGGACCCACCTGCTACGTGGACGGGACCACTGACCTTGAGAAGGAGGGTTTCGGGAGGGTAGGCGGGCGGCCCGGAGACGCACGGCGCCGTGGGAATGTGCAGGAGAGCTGGGGACAGTCAAGAGGGACAGAGCCAGCGAGAGGCCCCACAACCAGCCCGGGAACAGCTGGCTCGGGCACCAGCCACCAAGACACGGGACTGTCAAGGGAGGAACGGTCCCCAGCGGGGTCCAGATGCGGATTCGGGACCAGGCCTGGGGCGAGGGCGCCTGGGGCCCTGGGAACAAGTGCGGAGGGAGGGAGAGGAGGGGGCCAGGCGGGGCTGGGGGGGCGCAGTTGCCGACCAAGGCCTGAGTCAGAACCCAGGCCCAGCTGGGCCTGTCTGCCTGAGAGCTGCACCTTCTGCCGAGCTGCCCTGCGAACCTGTTCTGTGGGGCTGGGGGAAAACCGGGTCGGGGCCACCTCTCCGCCTGCGCCCCAGGCCCCGCAGTGACACGCGGCCTCCACTCTGGACTCGGGGTGTCCCCGCCGGACTGAGACAGCAGCTAAACTCCGCCCGGCACGCAAGGCCATGCCGAGGCACCGGGGTCGACGTGCTCCTCCAGCACGCGGCTCTACAAAGGCAAGTTCCGCGTGGACCGCATGGACCGCGGGAGGCAGGCAAGCCCCTCCCCCAGCTGCTCCACTGCCGCCTCCTCCAGGAAGCCTCCGGGGCGCCTCCCACACAGCACACAGCACCTGTTGTCTGATGCGGCCTGACAGCCTCTTAGCGCAGGGACCACATCTCACGCGGGACAGGCTTGACACCTCTCCTCGGGGTCAACAAAACTACAGAAACTTTTCCACAGGAAAGCCGGGATACTGAAATCTTACGCTTTTATTTATTTGTTTGTTTGTTTGTTTGCTTTCTAGGGCCGCACCTGCGGCATACGGAGGTTCCCAGGCTAGGGGTCGAATTGGAGCTGTAGCCGCCGGCCTACACTGCAACCACAGCCACACCAGATCCAAGCCACGTCTGCAACCTACACCACAGCTCACAGCAACGCCAGATCCTCAACCCACTGAGCAAGGCCAGGGATCGAACCCACAACCTCATGGTTCCTAGTCGGATTTGTTAACCACTGTGCCAGGATGGGAACTTCCTGAAATCTTACATTTTCAAATCAAGAAATACTGTTTAAATGTGTCATCTTAACTGTTGGCAGAAAGAGAACGGGACAGCCACCTCCTGATTCTGGGTGGGCCTGACGGTGGGCAGTCAGGCCGTGCCACCGACTGGCCACACGCCCGGCGACTTCCTGGAGCCACGCGCTCTGGGTCTCACAGTGCCGAGCTAGGAACTGTACGGATGCAGGTTCGATCCCTGGCCTCGCTCAGTGAGTTAAGGATCTGGCGTTGCCGTGAGCTGTGCTGTAGGTCGCAGACGCCACAGGGGCGGCTGAGAACTGGGCTCTGGTGTTGTGTTAGTCACAGCTGGAGGAAGGACAGGTTACTCGCTGCTGTGGGGTGAACTGTGTCCCCCAAAAAAACAGTAGCTGCAAATGCGACCCATCTGGAAATGGGATCTTTGTAGATTTAACCAAGTGAAGAGGAGATCACAGCCCGGTGGGCCCTAAAAAGGGGAAATCTGGACAGAGACACGCAGAGGGACAGAGGCAGAGGCGAGGGAGGCGGCCACAAGCCCAGGGCCACCTGAGCCCAAGCAGCAGGACGACCCTCCCCTGGAGCCGCCACGTCGCGGCCCTGCGACCCCCGGACTGGCGGGAACAGTTTCCGCGGTGCTTCGGCTGCGTCAGCACCGGGCTGTGGTACTTTGTTCCAAAAGCCCTAGAAAAAGCCACGCGGCCACTCATTTTTTTATTTCTTAGCAAGCTGATCAGCTTAACAAGGCAGAAAAATTACTTCCGAGGATTTTAAATCTGAGATGTACTGTGAGCTGAAATGTTACCTCTGACACCTGTGCTCCCGCCGCCAAGAAAAAAGCAGAATCTAGGAAGCAAAGTAAAAGCCAGGCCGGCTCCCAACCACCGTGACAGAATCGTGTCTTTTTCATTTTCCCTTGTTTTTTTAAGGGTCGCATATGGAGGTTCCCAGGCTAGGGGTCGAATCAGTGCTACAGCTGTTGGCCTACAACGGGAATTCCATTAAAAAATGTTTTTTTATTTAAAAAAAAAAAGTAAATCAGCTCCTGGCTCCAAACAAACATTAAAATATTGAAAAGGAATGATCCTGGAGTTCCAGTCGTGGCACAGAGGAAACCAATCCGACTAGGAACCATGCGGATGCAGGTTCGATCCCTGGCCTCACTCAGTGGGTTAAGGATCTGGCGTTGCTGTGAGCTGCGGTGTAGGTTGCAGACGTGGCTCAGATCCGGCATTGCTGTGGCTGTGGTGAAGGCCGGCAGCTGTAGCTCCGATTAGACCCCTAGCCTGGGAACCTCCACATGCCGTGGGTGTGGCCCTAAAAAGCAAAAAATTACAAAATGTTCCTACATTTTATTAACCAATGACAAATCTAGAATTTTTTTTTTCTGCACTCACAGCATGTGGAAGTTCCCAGGCCAGGGTGCGAACCTTGGCCACAGCGGTGACCCGAGCAGCTGCAGTGACAATGCCAGATGCTTAACCCACGGTGCCACCAGAGGACGCCCAAAATTCTTAAATAAAACTTAGATGATAATTATTTTGAAAATGCCATGTACACCTTAACAAAAGGTACATACATCTTGAAAAGCAGGCACTAAATGTAAAAACCCTTAGTCTTAAGTCGGAGATTCTGATGTAGGATGTGGCCACGACAGGCGGACACTGAGAGCAGACACACGGGTGCCCTGAGCCGCGCGCCCTCACCCGCCATCCCGAAACCCCTCCCAGGAAAAGGGAGCCGGGCTCTTTACACTCAGAAGATGCCACCAGCCGTGCGAGACCAAGAACTTCGATTTTTCGACAAACAGCACAAAACGGAAGAAGGCAGGTTTCAGAGGCACCGCCTCAAGTGCAGCCAGAGGGCCTGTCCGGACTGAACCTCAAATCAACCAGCAGTAAAGACACAGGTGCTGTGGCCTCCGCTGCCGAGACCAAGCCGGGCCCCAGGAGGCACTTAGGGGGTTCACAGCTGCGAGCATGTCACAGCCACATGCAGCCAAGCCCTGGGGGGTGACACGGCGCGTCTGTGACTTACCTTCAAACGGCCCAGAGCCGAGAGCGAGGGACACGGATGCAAGAAGAGGGAACTGCAGCAGCTGGAGAGGGAAGCACAGCCCCTGGTGTCTGAACACCACCCAGTCGAGGCTCTGAACGTGCAACGAAGTTGTCAAAGAACAGCCCGACTTTCCAGAGCCAGGGCAGTCGTGACGGAGACTGGCCGGTGCCCTGCCCTGCAGACCTCGGTCCAGGGCCACGCGGGCCCGGCCGGGCGCCAGGCACAGCCCCACGGCCACTGGAGCCACACGGCTGTGGAGAGGGACCCGCCTCCATGCCACCACGTGCGGTGCATGCAGGCTGTCGTTGCTGGGGTGACTGTGAGGGTGAACTGAAGTGACAGCACGTGTGACTCTAGCATGAAAGCAAGCTCTTTAGGTTTTGAAGGCTCAGTAGCTGCTGTGCTTCGTTTTCATGTGTCTCCTCCAGGAAGCATTAAAACCGCCATCCAGGAGTTCCCTTGCGGTGCAGGAGGGTAAGGGTCAGGACTTGTCACTGCAGCCACTTGGGTCGCTGCTGTGGCAACGGTTCAGTCCCTGACCCAGGAAATTCCACATGACACCGGTGCAGCGAAAATAAATACATAAAAATTGAAACACTTCCAGGGAGTTCCCTGGCGGTCTAGTGACTAGGACTCAGCACTTTCACTGCTGCAGCCCGGGTTCAGTCCCCGGTCTGGGAACTGAGATCCCACACCAAGCCGCTGCACGCCACTGCCACAAAAATAAATAAAGAAATAAAAACACCATTCAGAAAAGGAGCCACAGGTCTCACCAGCTGCCCGGGGAGAGGAAAAGCCAGGGTGGCACCTGCGGGGGCAGGTGGGCCCACGGACATCTGGCGGTGCGGGGGTGGGGGCAGAGGAGGCGCTGCAGCAGTAACCCCACCCCAGCGGCCCCGCCGGGCACAGGGGCTCTGCTCCCCGGTGCCCTCCCTCCAGCCCGGCCATCCACCCCGTCCTCGCGATCGCTCCCCTCTGGGGCACCTGGCCCAGAGCGAGGACCCAGCTGGCTGCGGGTCCCCAGGCCACTCGCCCTGCCTGCCGCAGGCATGGAGCTGAGTGCAGCTCAGCGGGGGGAGCTCACTCGAACGATGGTCGCTGGCCATGTCTGCCACACTACCAGGGGAAGGCAGGCGTGACTGCTGATGATGGAGAGGCCCCGTAAGCGCTGGGACTGGGGACGCGGGGAGACGCGTCGGGCCAACCAAGCTACAGTGGTGCTGTGGGCTGGGTCTCGTCCCCAAAAGGCGTGTTCAAGTTCTAGCTCTGGAACCTGGGGATGTGACCTCGCACGGACACCTGCAAAGCTGAAGGTGAGGCCACTAGGGTGACCCGAATTCAACGTGACTGCCGTCCTCATAGGAAGAAGGAGGCCTGGACAAGGCGGTGGAGGCCGAGGGAACACCACGGGAGGTCGGGGGTGTATGCTGGCTGAGCGCCCAGGGCTGCCGGCCCCCAGAGCCCAGGGGCAGGAAGGCCCGGAGAGGGAGTGGCCCTGCCACGCCTGGACTTAGGGCTTTGGCTCCAGACAGGAAGAGTCGCCGTCCCCTCAAGCTGCCAGGTTGGTGTCTCTGATCTGCAGGTCCAGGACTCGCACAAAAGGCGCCCTAACCTCATCGATGGCTCCCCGGGCCTCGGAGGTGCCGCCCAAGGGGTTCTCGGGGCAGGTCAGAGGGACGGACGCGGGTCTGAGATGCGCAGCGGAGGCTACGCTCAGGCCGGCATCCGTGGACGCGGCGCTGAGGAAGTTTCTGTGGACAGGACAAGGGACAGAAAGCAGAAGTGGCCCTGAAACGACCCCCAAGCCCCTGCCGGCGGGGCCTCCCTCGTTTGGGCGACAGCGCCCGAAGGCGAACGGAAGCTCTGGGAGCCCCCACCCGCGCTGGGTCCCAGGCGCTCTCGGGCTCCTTGCGGGGTCGGCAGGGAGCCTAGCGCACTCTGACCACGAGAGTTCCCAGGCCGGCGACAGGGGCCACTAGTGTCCCCCATGCCGTCCTGCGCCCCATGCTGGGATCCGAGGACCCCAACAGAGAGTCAGTGAGCCGGGAAGAGTCCAGGCCAGGGCCCCGCAGCCCGGCCGCCCTCCCTCCGCGTCCTGCTTCGCGTCCTGAGCGCCCCTCTGGGGACCGAGGCCCGCGTGGCAGCAGGCCTGCTCCACTTTCTGCTCGCGATGTGGGCCACCGGGCGGCCTGGGCAGGGCTGGCGGGAACCGCCGACTTGGAGGTGCGGGCGGGGTGTTCCGGCGCCAGGAGGCCGCGCTGGGGCCCGGCCGGGGGGTCGGGCCAGAGCCCCTCAAAGGGGCAACGCCCACCTGCACGTGAGTCTGCGATCAGGGCCCCGGAGCCCGGCCCCTGACTCGCCCTCGTCAGGGCGCGGGGACGTCACCGGTCTGGGGGCCGCCAGGTGACCCACAGCAGGAGGCGCGGCGCGGCCAGCTCGCTCCCTGCCGCCCCGCATCTGAAGAAGGCAAAGCGACCTGTCCTTTCAAGACGCTCTGAGCTGAGCACCCTCAGGACGAGGAAGGGCTGCTTGGAAGCTTTATACCTCGAGCGGGTGTGACGAGAAAACAAAGGCACCTGTTTAAGATTCAAACAGGGCCAGGCCAGGACGCCAGGCCACGGCCGCCAGCCCCTGAAGGCCCAGGGAGGTGGCTGCTGACGCGCTCACCCTGGGGGCACCGCCACTTCGCTCGCGCCCGGCCCCTCCACACGACCCCTTCTCCTGAGCGGGTGTTACACCTGGACCACGCGCCCACGGCCCCGTCTTTCCCTGCAAACCTTCTGGGCCACCCCAGGGTGGCGCCCTCCATCGGCCGCCTCACCGCAGTCACCTCCCCTCGGCACAGGTGCTGCACCTCCGCTGGGCGGGCCCTCGGCCGGTTCCGAGGGTTTCCAGAGAGCCCGCCCGCATCTGCTCCCCTCCCCGTTGCTTTGCTCCAGAGAGCGGCTGACCTCGGTCACTCTGAGGATTCTTTCTGGGACGTCAGGTAACTGCTGGTCTGGAGAAGCCTTGCTCTGCCCGAACGAGAGTCCCCGCCGCGCTCCCCTTGCACCAGGCACGGCCACACAGCAGCGCTCGCAGTGCGAGGATAGCGCACACGGGTCCCACCTCCAAGGGCCCAGGACACACGCTAAGAGGGGGACTTGGGAGGCAGCTCTGGGTGCCTGAGGTTCCAGAACCGCCCGCGTGCAGCCAAGACGCAGAGGGCCTTCCTTCCTTCCTCTCCACAAAGCAGGAGTGTGACACGGGCCTCAGGCCAGAACGCACGGGAGGTTTTCTATCACGAGCGAGAGGCCGCAGAGTCGCTCCAGATCACGCGGAAGGAGAGAGACGAAGCGACAAGGGGAACAAAACACCTTCCAAACAAAAAAGTGCCTCCATCGCCTGCACAGAGCGGTGCTGTCCAAATCTTACGTAAATAAGGACATAAAAAACCAGGTCGTTCCTTGGAGTTCCCATTGCGGCTCAGCGGCAATGAGCCTGACTAATATCCACGAGGACATGGGTTCGATCCTTGGCCTCACTCAGTGGGTTAAGGATCAGGTGTTGCTGTGAGCTGTGGTGTAGGTTGCTGACGCAGCTCGGATCCCACGTTGCTGTGGCTGTGGTGTAGACCGGCAGCTACAGCTCCAGTTGGACCCCTAGCCTGGGAACCTCCACATGCCGTGGGTGCGGCCCTGAAAAGCAAAACAAAAACATACAAACCAAAAAAAAAAAACTGGGTCATTCCTACACAAATGTGGGTCTTTTCAGAGGAGACTCGCAGCCCCGGTCGGCCTGGAAGGGCAGCGATGGGGTCAGGAAAAGGTCTGCTTCACTGACACCGTCCCCCGAGGACGAAGGGTGCTCCGTGAGTGTGGCTGCTCAGAGGTGATTCGAGGGCGCTGGGACGTAGCATCTGAAACTGAACCACTTCTCACCCTCGCGCCCGCGGCCGGTGAGCCCCCACAGCTGCCTGGCCCCAAGGGGCCTGCCCTCCCACGGGCCTGCCACTCTCCACAAAGCAGAAGCTAGAACAGAGTTTGCTCCACACGCACCGGAACCAGGCCGGCACCGCGGGGCCAGTGCTGAGCGGGGGAGGGTCTGCAGGCCGCCCTTTCCGTGCAAGGGTCTCTGGAGGTCCAGGCGCCCCCTTCCCGCCAGGCGGTCCACACCCTGTCCTGCTCCGAGCTCTCACCAGCAACTGTCACCCACACCAGGTCACATCAGTGGCTCCGATACGACCTCTCCCCCAATCCCAGTAGGCGGTCAGCCCCTCTGCAGGAACTCTGCCCCAGTCTGGCCTGAAGGCCAAGCCACAGCAAGCCCCCAATAAAGCCAAAGTCATCAGGAGAAAGGGCCCCTGGGAATGTCAAGCACGGCTCAGAAAGCACACCTGTCAAAACCCAAAAGCTCTGTAAATGCCGCTGAAAAATACATCAATGTGTTTCTAAACTTTCTAAAGTGCCCACGTCACTAATTTTTTAAATGCAAATATCAGCGTTGGTAGTTCAAAATCTGAAGTATGAGTTAAGTGGCACTGTTCATAGATGCTGAACAGAAAACCGCATAACTCATGCTAAGGTCAGATCGGACTGGCCTGGCTTGTCTGTACCCTTTACTAGCACCACTTTTCGGTCGTTAAAAGAACTTATCTCTTTTTTTCCAAAACTTCTCCATCCATGAGCAGAACCACCGGACACCTTGTCATCGCCGGCAAACCAGAGCACCAAGGCTGAGCGTGCCTGCGGCACGCACACAGAGTGTGGGAGCTAAAAGGTAGGAAGACCGAGAGCTTCGACAATCCCACACTCTCAGACCCCAGCTGGGTGGTCGTACCAAAGCCAGAGCCCAGAGCAGGGGACACAGCCAGGATCAGGACAAGACAACCCGATTTCAGGCTTAAATGAGTCTCGTGGCCTCAATAGGAACTTTCAATTATCTTTTTATTCTTAGGAGTTAGGTCATTCGAGCAAACTCGTGGCAACAAGAAGAATCCTTGTTTCTTTTCTTTTGGAACACCTGCGGCACATGGAAGTTCCTGGGCCAAGGACTGAACCTGCAGTTACAATGCTGGGTCCTTAACCCACTGAGCCAGCAGTGAGCTCTCCGAGAAGAAGCTTTTTTGTTCAGGGGAAGGAGCTGATTCAAAGGGGAACCCTTGACAAGCTACCATCACTCAACAGTCTTTACAGTAGAACATGCTAAATGAGATAAGAAAAGGCCTGGGCATTCACAGAAGCTGCTGCCAGACTATTCTGGCTGCTCGGGTGGGAAACAATGTCTCATCTAAAAACAGCCTATAGGAGCTCCCTGGTGGCTCAGTGGGTTGAGGATCCAGCATTGGCACTAAAACAGCTCGGGTCACTGCCATGGCACTAATTAGATCCCTGGCCCAGGAAGCTCTGCATTCCACAGGCACTGCCACAGACAAGAAAGAAAGAAAGAAAAAGCCTCCATTTTTACGAGGACACGAAGCCCCCAGAACGGTGGAGAAGATGGAGTGGTGGCTACTAGAACTCCCCCACCCACTTTAACACAGCCGCCAAGAGGGCACCTGAGCCCAGAAAGCGCCAGCAAGTGAGGCGTGAGCTCAAGTCCAGGGTTCACGCGCCTACTGAAGAGCTACGCGAAGCGGCTCGGTTCTGCTGGGCTCGGCGCCCCGGCTGAGGACCTCGTTGAGAGCGGGCTGCCCCAGAAACACAGACCACAGGGACACAGTGGCCCAATTTCCCTTAATTTGAAAACCCCACTTAAGGACAATGTTGGTAAGTTTGTGAACACTCAATTTAACGTTTGCGAATAACACACCGTCTGACTGTAAAAGGTGCCCCTCCGAGCCCTCCTAGCCGTCGTCTCACCCACTGTCTGTGCTGCCCTCGCCCTCCAGAGCTAACGCGTGACCGAGGAGAGTGGGGCAGCACCCTGACCCTGGACACCGAGTGAGCATCCAGGAGGGCTGGTGCTCCCGCAGCCTAGCAGCTCACCTACTCTGAACATCAGAAACTGGCTGTGGACAAACAGCTCAACGTCAAACACAAAACAGCCAAATCTAAACAGAACTTATCTAATTAAAACAGAAGTCTGACATCCAGGATGATGTCAACGAGGTAGAATTAAATGTTGTCCAGAGGCTGGCCTCCCACAGAGCTGAATTTTTGGTTCAGCCTAAATGAAGACATTCCACCACTCCTTAAATTCAGAGAACCTCACAACCACACACACACACGCGCACACACCCCTCTTTCCTTCAGTAAAGGATAAGAAAATAGTTATTAGCTTCCTGGGGGACACGGTGTCTAATTCCTACTTAAATCTAGTAACTTCTGCCTCAGAACTTAATCCTTTCTGGAACAGCAAGATGTCCCAAAATTTTCAGATCAAAATCCCTACAACTATCACAAAATATACCAAGTGGAAGAATTCTACTGTGACAAAATTCTGTTGTTTACTTCATTATGCAAGTGGAAATTCTCTAACTTTCCCTCTGGAGAAGAAACTCTTTCCACTCCTTGGAGAATGGAAACGCTGCCTTGCACCGGCCGGCGCACAGTGAATCCGCAGCCCGGCACCCAAAGGGGAAGTTAGCTTTGATAGCAAATCCGCCATGAGAGATCCTACAACTGCTACAATTAAAACGCACGCGAGGACTGCGCACAGGTGTCTGGTGAGCCAAACGTGTTGCCTAATTAGCATTTCTTTAAACAATGCTGATAACAGTCTTGCCTCCCTAACCCACCACAAACGCGTTGCTGAGATTGTAGCACCGAAAGCGTGAGGAAATTCGCTGAGAATCTCAGTTAAACTTTCTTTTGTTTGTATTTCCTCGCTGTCAGAAAATATCAGTTCTTCGCCCATTTGGTTCGTACCCAGGCTTCTCGGTCCAACCCTACGGTGCGTGGTCCGTAAAACCTACAAATAACGAATCGGTTAGCACGGCTGGAGGACACCAACTAGCCAGAACCCTCCTCCTGGAACGGAACGTCCCCCATTTGCCATCGGGATTGAGTTGTCAGACAGTGACTCGTGCTACCCTGTGAAACTGACATGTCTATTTACAGAGAAACAAAGACGCGGCTCGCGGCGGACCCCGCTCCCTCCGCGCGCCCCGTCCGCTCCGCGCGCCCCTAGCTCTCCTGCGCGCCAGGTCCCCTCCGCGCTCCTCCAGCCGCCCCGCCTCGAGGCCCCTGCGCCCCGGTTCAGCCAGTAATTAAAATGGAGACGAGGCCAGTGCCCGGCTTCAGGGGGAGACAATGACCCCCAAGGCCCGGCGGGGCGCGGGGACTCGCCGCGCCCACCTCCCGCAGTTCCGACTCTTGGCAAACTCGGCGCGGGCGGGTCCGGGTGCGGCTCCGAGGCGCGGGCGGGGGGCGCGCAGGGCGGCGCGGGCGGGGGGCGCCAGGACGCCCCCGGGCTGCCTCCTGGGGCCGGGCGTTGACGCAGCAGAAATTACCAGCTGGAAAATTCCCCTTTCGGAGGTGACGGGGGAGGGACCGCGGCGGCGGCGGCAGGAGGCGCCGAGAGCGAGGGGCGCGGGGCAGCCCCGTCGCCGCCTCTGCCTCCGAGCGCAGCCCCGCGGGGACCTCCCATCGCCCCCGCCCGCTTCTCCCCGCCCGCGCCACCCGAGCGCAGGGACCGGCGGGGGCCGGGCCGGGGTCGCTACCGCCGCCCCCTGAGCCGCAGCCAGGCTCGCCGATCGCCGCCAGGAGGGCGCCCCCGCGGGGCGGGGCGCGGCGGGGCGCGGGGGGCAGGCAGGCGGCGGGGGCGCGCCCCGGCTTGGAGCTGCCCCAGCCTGGAGCGGCCCGGCTGGCCCCGGCTCCGGCTCCGCCGCGATGCGCTGGCCCGGCCGCGGACAATGAGCCGGCGCCGCTTACCTGTGACCCCATGGGGCGCGGACGAGGGCGGGCGCCGCGGCCGCCAGACCAGCGCCGGTGATCGCCGCGGCCGCCGGGCGAGCGCTGCGTCCGGGCGGGTCCGAGCTGCGTGCTCGCCTCGGCTGCTATGTCCGTCGGTCCGTCCGTCCGTCCGTCAGGCCGGCGCGCGCCCCCGCGCCGCTCCAACCCCACGGCCCCCGCCGCCCGCGCGCGCGCCCCGCCTGCGGACCCTGACCCCGCCCCCCGGCGCGCGCTCGGCCGCTGCTGATTGGCCCGCGCCCCGGCCCCGGCCCCGGCCGCCGCCCCGGGCCCCGCCCCGCCGGCCCGGCCGCCGCCCCGCCCCTCGGTCGGCCGGCTCCGCTCGCCGGGCGGAGGGGGCCGCAGCGGGGGTCGCTTCGCCTCCGCCCCCCCGTGGGCGGCCGGACAGCGGAAGTGCGGGCTGGAGCTCGCTGGGCATTATGGGAAGCCCCCTCCGCGGGGCTAGCAGGGGGCGGGGGCGGCGCGGCGTGGGGTCTCCGGGCGCCCGCGCCCCTTACCACTGGGTCCCGGCTGCTGCGACTCAGCACCCGGTGTGAGACGCGGGTCAGAGCCGGGGCACCCCAGCCCCTGCCCGGACCGCGCATCCCGCGCCTTGCCCACGCGCCTGTTCCTCCGTTGCGCGGGTGTTGGGTCACAGGCTGTCCTCACACCCCGACGCCCAGACGCGCAAACTTCGCGCCTTCCCCGCCGGTTGCGCGGGGCGCGCGCGGCGCAACGAAAAAGCGCTCCCAGGGCGCCCAGGGGTCTCGCGGCAGCGCTGTCAGGGACCTCAGCGCGCCCAGGGAGAGGCGCACCTCGCAGAGCGGGCCTCGACAGTGTCTGCCACGGGGGCTTGGGTTTGGCCAGCTGGGGAGCTTCGGCGTCCCCGCGCGTCGGTCCTTCCCGCCGCGTCGGCTGTCTGCTGGGGGCGTGGGGTCCCGCGAAGGGGCGGGAAGCAAGCGGCCCGGGCCTTGCCCCACTCCCCCCCGCAAGCGGTCTCCAGTCCTGCCTCCCGAGATGGGCCCTGCGCGTCCCTTCTGCCCCCTGCTGTCCTCGAGTCCGGGTGGGGGGTGGGTGGAATGGGAAGCATGGCCCCGCATTCCTGACTGGCCTGTGCGGGGGCAAAGGCCACCTCGCTTCCTCTCCCGGGCGCGACGGTGGAAAGGGAGGTGAGCCTGTGGCTGGCCAGCCGCGGAGGGGAGTCGAGCACGACCTGGCCTTCCAATGGGGAGGCACCGCGGGCCCTTGGCGCACGCCCTCCCTGCGGGGCCCAGCGCCGCGGAATTCCTCGGGAGGTGGGAGGCGGCGGGCCATTATGGGTGCTTTCTCAGGATGTGTAAGGAGGCATTCACTGGGCTGCTGTGGGAGGGCAGGCTGGGGGGGGGGGCGGGAGGGCGGCCGCGGTCTGGCAGCAGCGATGAAAGGCCGGGACACTCCCTCCCTGCAGCCGGCGCCTGGAAATGGCCGCGCAGACACCCTCACCCCACTCCCTTCGCGCTGCTTGGGTTGGCACTGCGGGCGTAGGAGCCCCCGTCCTGAGCCTCCCTTCTGGAGGGCCCCCGGGTCCGGAACCACAGGCCCAAGCCTCTCGGCCCTCTCAGGTGGGGGCTGGGCACAGCCACCCTTAGAAGCGGCTGCCTCTAGGCCACCGGAAGGGTCCGGCCCATCACTCTGTCCTCCCTTTGAGGACACAGAGGGCCCACTCTACTGTGGGACCCTCACCCCGCCCCCAACCTTGGGGGCCTGCCTCTGGGAGAAGGACTGTTTCCCTGGGAGCCACCACTCTCCCGAGAACAGCCCTGCTGAGAGGCCCCCCGCGCTGCAGAGAGTGTCCGGTGGCGCACACGGTGGGGCTGTCATAGCTCAGGAGGCCAGCCCTCACAGCCTAGCCTTGCTTCGCTGGCACCAGGGCTCCCTCCACCTGCTAGCCTAGGGCTTCTGGCTTGGTAGAAGGCCCTACTGCATTCTGGAATGAGGGGCCCCCCGGGACCCTTGTCTCCCACCCGCATACCCGCACGATGATGAGCTGAGCCCCCCTCCCCCAGCAAACCTGTCCGGGACTGGGGACCGCCACCCATCTTTTCTGTTCCAAAAACTAACAGAAGGGCAAGCAGCCTGCAGATGAAACTGATAGACCAAAAAGGCAGAACC
>PVHT020000005.1:175837-263014 GCA_004024745.2 Catagonus wagneri
CAGAACCATCCCAGAGCCTTGATCAAGCCATGCCTAAAACTGAAGCCCAGGAGTTCTCTGGTGGCTCACCAGGTTAAGGATCCAGCATCGTCACTTCTGTGGTTCAGGTCACTGCTGTGGCATGAGTTCAATCCCTGGTCCAGGAACTTACACATATTGTGAAAGCAGCCAAAACAAAACAGCAATAACAACTCAGGCAAAAACTGCAGAAAAAGCCTGCCTTCTTCCAGACAGTGATGGTTCTGAGAGCTAATAACCCCATTATAAAAAAAGCAAGGAAGGAAGACGGGCTGAGGGCAGCTGCAGAGCCTGGAGGATCAGGAGGCTCACGCGGGTGGACCCCCTGGAACCACCTCGTGCATCTGCTTGGAGGGGGATGTTGGCAGCACAGACACGAGGCCCCACCTTCATCAGTGTCTGGGTTCAGACTCACAGCAGGCAGACAGCCTCCGCTCTTGTTGGGTCCCCCGGCCCCCGGGGCAGGTGACTCGCTCTGCACCTCACTCCTGAGGCTGGCACAGACCCTAGGAGGGGTCTGCCACCCGGCAGCCAGCAGGTCCTTCACTCTCCGTAGGAGGGTGGTCTCGCTGAGCGTAGCCCTGCCCCAGAGATGGCCCTGGGGACCCACAAGGGCCAAGACTGCGGGACCGGCCTCAGTGGCACTCTCCCACCGTGGGGAAGCCAGCAGAGGGGTGTCTGGGAGGGCCCGGGGAATAAGGTGCTTGAGATGCCACGGCGAACTGGGCTTTGCTCCTGCCCTCGCCTCACCAGTGGCCAAGACAGAGGAGCGGAGGCTGCTCAGGGCGCGGCACCGGCCCCGCCGTGTGGCCGTCGTTCTGGAAGCCCCCCCACGGCCACGTGTGTGAGCGAGTCTGGAGCCTGCCTCACCCTGAGGCAGTGAGCGTCTGGGGGCCTGGAGAGAATGAGCAGCCCGCGGCCGGGGCTGGGGACCCGGGGCCCTGCTGCGCAAGCCGGCCTGGCCCACAGAGGCGCTCGCTGGTGGCCACCTCTCAAAGCGCAAGGCCTCCGCTCCCGCCCGCAGACCCCAGGCCCTCAAAGGGCAGCCTCCGTTCAGAGAGCCGCCTGGCTGGCAGGGCCCCCCGAAGGTCCTGGCACAGCCCCTGCACCGCCGTGTGCTCAGCCAGCCCTCCGCCTGCCCTTACCCCCGCGGTGTGGCCTCAGGGGGCAGAGATGCTGGGAGGGGGCCCAGCGCCAGGCCAGGCCTGCTCCTTTGGGAAGAAGGACAGGACGTCCCTCCACATCTCGCTCCCAGCGCCCCCCCCCGCCCCCCAGGGCGGCTGCCTCCCCCCCAGCAGTGCTGCCACCCCAGCTGGGCTCTCGGGCTGTCTTCATGGCGATCACTGGTCAGGAAACCTGCCTGTTTGTCCTCCAGCCAGTGGTGTTGCTCAGCCGTCCCCATGGCAACAGCCCCGGGAGTCCTGCCCCTCCCAGGAAACTGCCCAGAACCTGTCCCTGCCCTCTGCAGCCCCTGCTGGAAGGGGACCGGAGCGAAGGCGGCGGAAGGCAGGGCTGGAGACACGGCCTGCGGATGCCTGGGCTGCACGCAGGAACCGCCCTCTGCTCGTCATCCTGGGCCCCGCGGGTGGACCGGGGGCCGGGCCTGGGCTGCAGCAGAGCCCCACCCGGGGGCTGGGGGGCCGCCCTGCCGGGGCTGGAGCCAGGCCGGGCCTACTCCCGGGCCCGGCTCAGCGGTGTCTGGTGCCAACTGGTCCTGCCCTCCTGCCGGGCCTCCCTCCAGAGCCAGGGGCTACCTGCCAACCCCACGGCTGCCCCACCCCGCTGTCCTCCGGGCCTGCGCCCCTGCCAAGCCCCACTGCCGCTCCAGCTGCCACTGCCAACTGTCACCCCGTTCCATTCCAAGCGCTCACCCCCAACCGTCCTTGCAAAACACCACTGCCGACCGATTGCCGCCCCCCCCCCGCCTTCCCGAGCCCCAGGGCCCCCCAGCCAGGTCCCCCCAGCCAGGCCCTGCATTCCAGACTTGCCCCACCACACCTGCCGTGTGCCCCGAGGGCTGGCGAATGAGGGCAGGGGTAGAGAGCTCGAGGCGAGCTGGGTGCGGAGGGCCCGGCAGACAGGCTGGGGAAGGGGCAGGAGCCAGGGAGGAGGCGGAGGGCAGGGCCGGAGCGCTCAGTGCCAGCTGCGCGGCCAGGCCTGCCCGGGGCTGGGACGGCAGCCAGGGCCCAGGCTGGGCAGGCCCAGGGGGCTGCGGGTGGAGCTGGGGCCTGTCCCTGAGGGTCTGTGCGCAGCTCAGCCTGACCACTGCGACCTTGACCTGTCCCGGCCACGGTCAGGAGGCCACTTCACCTCCCACCCCTCCGGGCCTCTCTGGGGGCCACCAGCCCCCCCGGCCCCAGGTGGGCCGCACCCCAGGTCTCAGCTCCCTGAGGCCAGCTTGAGCTCGGAGAGAGGCACTGGGCTGCCCCGGCTGGCCTGGCTCCCTCTGCCCTCTGACCGGCTCTGAGGCACGGTCTCTGCCTTGCCCCCGCTCTTCCTCCCCCAGCCTGCCTTTCCCCGTCCGCGCGGTGGTCCCTGCAGACGCTTCCTGATCCGTGCCCACTGCATGGGGGTTCTCCCCAGCCCGGCTGCCCTGGGGCACACAACAGGCGCCCCGTCCACCTGGGATCTCAGTGGCCCTGCAGGGCGGGGGAGCTGGCCCAGCCGAGCCAGGAGGCAGTGCTGCCCGCCGCAGGCGCGGGCCTGGGGCTGTAATTCCATCTCCGTTGGGCTCTGGAAACTGGGAGGCCGCGGGGGACCAGCCAGCCAGCACCAGAGCAGGGTAAGGGGGCCAGGGGCCTCAGTCCCCGCTGGAGCGCTGCAGCTGCTCCCTGGGGCCGCAGCCGCCGAGGCTCGCGTTGCAGAAGCCGGTGATGGGGCAGATAGCCTGGCAGGGAAAGGGGACACCAGGCCCCTCCAGGGTCCCGTCCAGGAGCTGCCAGGCGAGGACACAAGGCCGAGCCTGATGGAGCTCTAGCCTGGGAGGGAAGCGGAGATGGGGCACGTTTTCTGGGCACCTCCTCTGTGCCAGGAGTCTCCCTACGTGGCGTGCCTACAAGCTGGTGGGGGAGGGAGAGGAGATGAGGGGCCCTTTTTCTCCTCCCACCAGAGGAGGGAGTTCTGGGGTCCCTTCGGTGGGCTTGGAGGGGCCCCACCCCTTACAGTGCCAGTCTGCTCTGGCCCCATCCACCCGTCATTCACCCGTTTATTAGGCAACATTCATGGAGTGTATGGCACCTGCCACGTGCCAGGGACATTCTAAGACTGGAGAGTAAGACACACTGTGTGTTCCAGGAGCCCGGCAACGATCGGGTCGGGAGGAGGTGAGCCAGGGCCCCTCCGGCGGCAGGACAGTCCCGGGAAGAGGGCTCCTTGGAGGAACGGCCAACGGCAGAGACAGAACCCCTTGTCGCTGAAGCCGGGAAAATGCAGTGCGGGCAGCTGAGGGGCTCAGACAACCAGGTGACAGGGCCTGGATGGAGGGACCATGGGGCCGAGGGGAAAGATGGCCAGAGCTGGGGCCATCTGAGTGTCACTGCAGCGTCCTGCCAGCTGGACGCAAAGCACGAAGCAGTCCCCAGAAGCGTGTCCCCACTAAGGCCCGTCCCTCCAGAGGCCTCTCAGGGGCCTCCCTGGGGGTTAGGGGTTGACGCCCTCACTTGAGGGTGGCCCCCCTCTAAGCAGAGGGCGAGGGGGAAGGCGAGGGGCTGCACCTTGCAGAGATCGGGCCTGCAGCCCCCCAGGCAGCCCCCGGGGCCCCCGCTGGGACGGCACTGACGGCAACCCAGATAAGACGGAGACACGTGAGAAGCCCCCCGGCCCGCTCGTAACCCCAGTCTGATCACGAGCACGCACCTGCCCAGTCCAAACTGAGCGACTTTCTATAAAGCACCTGACCGGCACATCTCAAAACTGTCCTGGCTGTAAAACAAAGGGACGTCGGGGATCCGTCCCAGCCCGGAGGGGCCCGGGGAGCTGGGCTGTCTCTGCGGCCTGGTGCCCTCGACGGGGCCTTGGAGCAGAAGGGGGACACGGACTCCGTGACACTGGGTGGTAATTTCAGGGGGAGCCGAGTGAGGGCCACGGAGCAGTTCCCAGGACTTCCAAGTGGTGCCACTCTCCCGTTTACCCAAAATGTGACAACCCAACCACCGAGGCCCCCGGCTCTCCCACCTCGGGGCACAGCAGCCGCAGGGCACGAACCGCGGACTCGACCCAGCACCCCGCCGAGGGCCTTGGGCCTTCCTCTGCCCAGCTCCACCTGCACCGGTCCTGTCCCTAAAGGTGACCCCAGGTCCCCGCCCCTCCCTGGCTTTGCTCACGAAGACGCGACGCTGCCAAACCGCAAAACGTGCTTTGTGCCAGCAAACGGTTTCTTCTTCTGCTCAGCCTCTGTAACTTCCCGTTTCCCTGCGGCCCAGAAGTCTCTTCTCCCTTTATTTATGTTTTAAATTTTTTAACTTTTTTTTTTTTTTTTGCTTTTTAGGCCTGCAGCCTATGGAGGTTCCCAGACTAGGGGTCAAATCAGAACTGCAGCTGCCAGCCTACGCCACAGCCACGGCAATGCCCAATCCCCCCACTGAGCAGGGCCGGGGATCAAACCCGCCTCCTCACGGGTACTGGTCGGATTTGTTTCCACTGCGCCACGACAGAAACTCCATCCCTTTATTTATTCACCGTTTGGCCGCACTCGAGGCACGCAGAACTTCTGAGCCAGGGTTGAACCTGTGCCAGCGGTGACAGCATCAGATCCTTAACCGGCTGAGCCACCGGGAGACTCCCGTTCTCCCGTTAAACCCTGGAGTCCTTGTGGGCCCGTCCCCACTGCAGCGGTCTTGTGTTTGCACGCGTTCACCTTGCTCTCTCCCTGGTGAGCTGGGCCCAGTTCTGGACACTGGACACGAGGTGGTCCAGCCCAGGTCTCCAGAATGAGGGCAAGACACCCTCCGCGGGAGAGTGTGGGGGACGTGGAGGTGGGCGGCGGGCAGCTTGAGCCGGGCTGGGGGACATTTCGGCTGGGCTGAGCCCGGTGCTCCTGCGGAAAGCCTCAAAGGGCTCCCGGGGCCAGGCGGCTCCCACAACTGCCAGGCAGGGGCTTCTGGGTTTGTCCACGGGCTATCAGGTGCCGAGGAAGACCTGCGAACAGGAGGCAGTGGCTGGAATGACTCTAAGAGGTTTTTCAGGTGAGACCGGACAGGCCCTGGGAGGAGCAGACACAGAGCAAGCTGGTGGAGGTGGCTGGACGGGAGGGTGGCGGGAGCTGGTCATAGACAGGAAGCCAGGGGTGTGGATACCGGGGATTTGTCGCTTTGCGGGCCAAGGCCAGGGCTGCGGTTGCTGCCTGGGAGAGGGGGCCCCAAAGGAGAAGTGCTGGCTTGAGTGCCCTCGATCCCTTTGGCCCCAGTGCAGCCCCCAGGAGCAGTCCTGTGGCAGAGGGGTGACCGCTCCAGGCAGGGCACCTGGGCGCGGGGGCTGCTGCAAGCCATGCCTGGTCCAGGCGTTTCTGGCCAGCTGCGTTCGCGGAGCCCGTCAGTCTGTCCAGCCCCTCTCCCCACCTCAGCGGACGGTCGGGATCCTAGAGTCTGTTTTCTGGCCCTCGGGGCCCCCATCAAGGCGGTGCAAGGTGACCTCCAGTCCTGCCCAGGTGGGACAGCGCCGACGGACCCTCCCCGCCCGCACAGCTCCAGGACGAAGCCAGCCCCACCCCCAGCTAGCGACGCTCCCTCCCACGGACGCCCGCAGCTCACCCTCCAGGTCAGCGCAGCCTGAAGCGAAGCAGACCACAGCCCTCCACCCAGCCGGGTGCCTGGGGTGTCCCACAGCCGTCTGCCGGCTGCTCAGATGGCCTCGGCCCGCCTTCCTCACCACCATCCCCGGAGGTGCACTTGCCGACAGGTGGGGCCCACACCACACACCTGCTTGAGATGAGAGCGACTGCTGGCCGAGCTGGCACCTGGCCCGCCCTCGGCTTTGCCCAGGTGCTGCAGCCCTTCTGCCCCAGGGCCTTCGCGTCCGCTGTTCCCTCGACCTGGATGCCTCTCCCGCTCCCACGCGCCCGTGGGTCTCACCCTGCGGGCTCGCCCCCAGCCCACTGAGACAGCTGCCCACTCTTCTCCTCGGAGAGGACCCTGCCGAGACTGGGCCCCCTTGGGCCTGACGCCTGTGCTTCCTGAAGTCCTTCATCTCTTCCCTGGGCCCCGCGAGGGCAGGGCCGTGTCTTGGCCCCTTTGCGTCCTGAGTCCTAAGGGGCCGGCCTGGCCAGAACCGGGGTCAACACATGCGGTGTGAGTACGGGTGAGTCACTGACCTCTCTGAGCCACAGTCCACACCAGGAGACCCTGCCTGGCGTAGCTCTGGGCTGGGCTGGACGGCCGGACACAAAGCTGCCCAGCGTCGCTGCAGGGGCACTTCGCCATCACAGTTCAAGGTGGTCCCCATAAGGGCCGGGCCAGGCAGGGTGTGAGAGCGGCCCGCTGACTTTCAGGGGCGGCCTCCGGTCTTGGACACCCTGGGCTACTCCCCGCCCGGGCCCTCACCCCACACACCCAGGGAGCCGGGAGGCCGTGGAAGGAGGCGAGGCCTCTGCCCCGAGTGGAGCTTCCGGAAGGAACCAGGAGAAGCACGCGCTGCGCCTGGTTAGACCACCTCCGGGCGCAGCCCGACCCGGCCCGGCGCCAGGGCTGCCCGGAGCCCCCCGCTTGTGGCTGTGCGGGAGGCTGTGTCGCGGGGACTGGTGCGGCGACAGCCGGGTTCCTCAGCCCCCCGCTGCCCCCTGCCGCACGGGGCTCTGGTCCCACCTCTCCCGGGGGTCCTGGTGCCGGGGTGGTTCAGAAACCAGAGCCTGGAGGCCTTATCAGACCACAGGTTTTCCTGAGGAAGGAAGGGCGGGTGCGGGCCTCCAGGCTGGGCGCCTCCTCTGGGCGTGCCTGGCCTGGGGGAGCGTGCGCTGCCCTCCGGGGGAAGGACGCCCCTCCCCGGGAGACCCTGGCGGACCCACAGGCCAGGACGGACCCCAGGGATAGAGACGCCCCGGGCCAGGAGCTGGTGGGGGAGGTGTGCTCCCCGAAGCCGTGGGCAGAGGCCAGCACCTCTGGGAGAGCCCACCGCCCCGGGAGACCCTCGGAGCGTCCGTGACCAGTGCAGCCTCAGCGCTGCTCCTGGGCCCACTGGGAACACGCTCGGGTTCACAGAAGCCACGACCCAGGTTGCTCAGAGCCGCCCTCCTTGCAGCAGCCCCAAACCGGGAAAACGCAAATGCCCACAAGAGGTGTGGTCCGGCAGGGGACACTGGACAGCCAGGAGGACGGCAGCTGTGACTCCCAGCTCTGCAACAGCCTCGCCTCCAGGGCAGATCACCTTCAGAAACGGGTGGGACGCGTGGAGCCCGTGGGGTCAAACGGCGACGGCCTTTGTGATGGGGGCCCGAGGGGCCTCCCGGGCTGGCCGTGCCCGCGCCCTTGCCCTGGGTGCTGGTGACAAGACACGTCCCGTTTAGGGAACGTCACCACGCATACACTGAAGATGTGTGTCCTTTCGGCATGTGCACGGCTCCTCAATAAAAGCTTTTCATAACCCCAAGTCTGCATTCCGGAGGGAAGGCGGTTCAGGCTGTCCGTCCTGGCAAGGCCCCCCGAGAAGGCTCCCGGCATCCTTTGCCGAGGGAGGGGGCGGGAGGTAGGGGCCCCGGGGCCCTTCCTACCTCTGGGGACCGAGGCTCGGCCAGGCTAGCCAGCCCAGGCGCTCTCTGCCCTTCTCAAGAGTGGCCTGTAGGAGCCACGGGGTCAGGGTCCCTGACGCTTGCAGGTGGGGCAGGCGGATGTGGGGCCCGCCCTTCTGGAGCCGAGCTGGCTGGCCTTGGAGTGCTGGGTGGGCCCAGGGGACGCCCGCTGCCTGCCGGGCCAGGGGTGCCTCCGTGGCCCTCCCCTCCCCCGGCCTGCAGGCGTCTCTACCCCTTCCGCTTCCAGAGGCCCCGGGGCTATTTTTAACTCAGCTGAGCTCCTGCTGAAGGTGGACAGAATACTGGGGGGGGGCGGGGGAGGCCCAGCAGCTGTCTTCCCCCCCCCCCCCCCCCCCCCCCCACCCCGGCAGGGCTCTTTGGGGGGAGGGTCATTCTGGGCCTTAGAGGGGAGACAACCCCACCCCCCAAATATAGAAGTACAGGAAGCCCACACAGACACCCCAAGATCCAGGCCCCGGCCTGGGATACACTCAAACACACACACACACACGCGCCGCCCAGAGCCCTGCGCGGGGACACCAGCCACACGGCCTCTGAGGCAGATGCAGAGACACAGAGCGGGTCCCTGGGCTCTGCCCGGACACCTCACCCACCTGCAAACATGCCCGCAAGAGGCAGACACACAGCACGGATGCCCAGGGGTGGTGGCGGGAAGGACCCCCAGTCACCTTCACAGGTGGACGTGGGGGAAGGGCCGGCAGGAGGGGCGCCCAGCCTCTGTGCCCCTGCGCCCCGAGTGCCAGCTCAGGCTCCCTGGGGCCTCTTTTGCCCCCGCGGTGAGGGGGGGGCTGGTGGCCTCTTCTCCCCATTCTGGCCCCACTCAGGACAGGACACGGGGGCGGTCAGCCCCCCTTCTTTGCCGTGCTCCCCACTTCCCCTCTCCTCCCCCGGCCTTTGTTCCTGCGCAGGGGGACTGGAGTCTGTCCCGCCCGGAAAACCCCAGGTGCTGGGCTGGGGCCTCTGTCCCCTGTATCCGGGTCCTGGGGGAGGGGGCAGCTGGGATAGACAGGCGGGGCTCGGGACCCGTGGGGGGCAGCTGGCCGGCTTCCAAGCCCCCCCGACACCCCCACCTCTGCCCCTAGAGGCTGCTGGGATGGAGGGGGGCCGAGAGCCGGCCTGGGGGACAGGACATCCTCTTGGCAGGACACAGGACGCAGGCCGGAGGTTCCCAGCCCCAGTCAAGGCCACGGGGGGAAAAGGTCACTGGGGCCTGAGGCTCGCTCGTCCGAGATGGCCGCTGTGCCGACGGCCAGCCCCAGCTGCTTCAAACAGTGACTTCGGGAAGGACGGCAGGGCCAGCGCCAGGGACACTGCCCGGTGCCGGACCCCCAAACCCCACGGGGCCGGCCAGGATGCCGAGCGGCCAGGGGGCCCCGGCCCCAGGAGCCCAACAGAGCACGGGGCCCCGGGGAGGCCCCACCCCTGCCCGTTTACCTCCCCTCCCACTGGGCAGCCCACTCCTCCAGGCGCATCCCGGGGCCGCTGACCTAGAGGACAGGCCCCAGCCTGGCCCCAGCTCTCCACCGCCCAGGACAAGGCGCCCAGGGACAGTCCAGCTGGTCTGAAGGCCACGGGACTTCCCAGGGCGAAGCCGCAGGGCCTGGACTTCCCTGAGCTGCGCCGCGGGCCCACGGCCGAGTCTGCTCGCTGGTCTGGGTGATGACGGCCCCGTGGTCTGCACGTCCAGCTGCCAAGCTGGGAGGCCCCCACGGCCGTGCTGCTGGCCGGTGGGGAGTCCAGGCCAGAGAAGCCCTCCTCCCACACCAGCCCCTGGCTCCAGCCTCATGCCCACCCCAGGTGCCCGCTGCTCATTCACAGAAGCTGCTGCCAGACGCTTCTGGTTGCTCCAGTGGGAAACAGTGTCTCATTTAAAAACAGCCTAGGAGGTCCTGTTGTGGCTCAGTGGTTAACAGACCTGATTGGCATCCATGAGGACGCAGGTTCGATCCCTGGCCTCGCTCAGTGGATTAAGGATTGATGTTGCCGTAAGCTGTGGTGTAGGTCGCAGACGTGGCTCGGATCCAGCGTTGCTGTGGCTGTGGTGTAGGCTGACAGCTGCAGCTCCAATTGGACCCCTAGACTGGGAATTTCCATGTGCCACTGGTACGGCCCTAAAAAATAAAAATAAAAAATAAAAAATAATAAAAACAGCCTATAGGAGTTCCCCGCTGGCACAGCAGGTTAAGGATCTGGTGTTGTCACTTGTGGCGTGGGTTCAATCTCTGACCTGGGAACTTCTGCAAGCTGCAGGCATAGCCAAAAACAATAGATAAAAATAAAATAAAATAAAAATAAACTGAGTCTGGATTTGCCTCTCTTTGGTTTACTGGAGCTGAAATTACCAAAAGCTAGTACATGGCCTGGCAGACGTGACCCTGAGCCAAGCGGCCGAGGCCCAAAGCGGCCCCCACCCCAGCCCCCGGCCGATTCCCCATCACTGCCCTCCTCACACTTTTCCTTGGTTCACAGTCTTTACATGCTGTAAAAATCAGGTTTACTGGGAGTTCCCGTCGTGGCGCAGCGGAAGCAAATCCGACTAGGAACCATGAGATTGCAGGTTCGATCCCTGGCCTTGCTCAGTGGGTTAAAGATCTGGCGTTGCCTCGGTGAGCTGTGGTGTAGGTTGCAGACGCGGCCTGGATCCGGCATTGCTGTGGCTGTGGTGTAGGCTGTCGGCTACAGCTCCTGTTAGACACTTAGCCTGGGAACCTCCATATGCCGCGGGTGTGACCCTGAAAAGACCAAAAAAAAAAAAAAAGGAGAGGTTTATCGGACTCTAATTTACACATGACGACACCCTCCAGTTGTGCGACTACAACTCGATGAGCTTCGACAGCCACAGAGTCACGTAACCACCCCCACCGTTGGGACAATGGACTTTCCTGTCACCCCGAGCTCCCCCAGCCTCCTGGATCCTCCGACAGCGCCCACCGCCCACGTGCTCCAGGTCACTGCAGGTTTCTTTTTCCCAGGGTTTCACATAAGAAAACCATGTGGGAGGGAGCCCTCTGCGCCTTCCTTCCACTTAGCGGAGCCCCTCACCCTGGGTGCCACTCCTCGCTCTAGCCGTCCACTCCGCTGCTTTCCGCTGTGGACGAGGACCCCCGCCAGCCGCCGGGCATCCGGGCTTTCCCACCTTGGGGCCGTGTGAATGATGCCCCTGGGAATCTGAGGACGGCACTCTCTGCAAACACGTTTCATTTCTTTTGGGTAAATACCTAGGAGTGGAATTGCTGGATCCGTCTAAGGAGCGTTTTCTAAACCATCTTACGTGTGGTTTTCGGGCTGTCCCACCAGGCTGCAGGCCCCCCGAGTGGAGACCTCACCGGTGTTGCTCGTCGCCGTGCCCGGGGCACAGACCAGCGCCTCGCCACTGGTGTACATTCTCGGCAGGTGTATTTCCGCTGAGTGAATGAGCGGGACACGGCGGTGCCCGCGGCGGCGGGTTTGGTGACGCTGGTGGGAAGTGATGGCAGAGCTGGAGGCAAGGGAGGCGGCTGTGTGACGGAGGCCACTGTGATTAGGTGACAGTGACAGGAGCTGCTGACGGGAGCGAGGTGGCGTCTCTAACAGCGACGGCTGGAAAGCTCGCCTCTGCCCTCCCGGGACGCGTGGCGAGGGCCCCTCCTTCATGTCTGTCTCCTCCACGTCTTCGCTTCCAAAGTCCTCAGTCACCCGCTCCAGCCCCTCCTTGGAGCGGGCTGTCACCAAGCCTATACCCATCCCGAAACGACTCTTCTCTCCCGCGACCCCGCTGTGGCGACACCCCGAGCCTGCGCGCAGCGGGCCGGCCATGCCCTCACTCCAGAGACACCCCCCTTCTCTCCCAAACCCGTCCTCCCTTGCACTTCCTGCTCCTGCTCGGGGTTCGAGCACACCCTCTCCAGGCACCACTGTCTCCTCGCCAACACCTCAGCCGCTGCTCTCTGCAGGAAGCCAGCCCCCAAGACTGGTGCCCCCAGAAAGCAGGCCCGGAGCGGACCCTCAATGACCCCAGCCCCAGAGCCTTCCTCCCTGGCTCTCCCTGCCTTCTGGAACCTTCCTCCAGCATTAGCCCTGCCCCCACCTCCAGCCCTTCCTCTGCACAGCAGTCACCACTCTGAAAGGCAAATGTGAGTCTGGAACTTTCTTGCTGAGAATCTTTCAGTGGCTTCTGAGAAGCAGCTTCCGTTCAGACTCCCCTGCCAGTCAGCGCTGCCCCGCCTGATCTGCCAGCCCTGCCAGCACAGCCTCACCCCCAGCGGACCCCGTCTGCCTTCCTGGTCCCAGCTCTTGCCCGCACCACTCTGGGCATCTGCTCCTGAAAAGCCTCCTTTAGGGGGCGCCCGTCCCTGTGACCAGCGAGCGCCTGGGGCAGGGACGTTCCTTGCCGCACTCAGTCCTGTCCACGGCCACCAGCACAGCAGGCCCGCGGTGAGGGTCCCGCCTGGCAGCAGTCGTCAGCTGCGGTGTGGCGGAGACCACCCTGGGCTGTGTGGCCTGACGGACCGGGAGACTCCTGTCCTGAGCTCTGCCTGGGACTTTCCAGGGGGATGTGGCGCTAACGGGACCACGGCCGGTGGGGCCAGGGCACCCGGGCATTTCCTGTCCAGCCTCGCTCCGCGGCCCCAGCTCTGTGGCCCCGCTCCTTCCTCCGCCGCCCAGGGTGGGGGAGGGGGTTTCCACAAAGCCCCGCTATTTTTAGCTGAGGGCGAGGGACCCGATGTTGGCCCCGTTGCTTCCCCCAAGGGAGCCTGGGCAGAACTGGGGCTGGGCCCCAGAGGCAGAGGTGGCGGCCTGGAGCCTTCGTGCCCCCCGCCTCCCAGGCCAGTGGACACCTGGGCAGCCCAGATGGCTACGCATGGGGACGGCTCAGGGCCCGGGCTCCCCGGGTGGGGTGGGCTCGGGGCCTGGGTGGGCTACCGCCCACTTCCTGTGGCCTCGCCCGACACATCAAAGGCCACTGGCGGCCCTGCGGTCACTCCCCGCTCCCACGCAGCCGGGGGGCGGGCGGGAGCAGGAACCCGGCAGCTGAGTCCAGCTCCGGCAGCTTCAAAGCAGCTGGGTGGGCAGCCCTGCGGTTGCTGGTGATCCCCAGGGCAGAGAAGGGGGCAGGAGGGGGGAACCGGCTGCCCCCGCTCCTTTATCCCCCCACTGCCTTCCTGGGTGGGCTCAAGGCAAAGGCGCAGACACTTTCCTGGCTCCCAGACCCTGTCCTGGAGCAGGGCCGCCCGGGGCCACGATGCCTCCGTGACTGCACCGTGTGTGGGGTCTGGCCGGGCCGACCCTAGAGCAGGCCCCCTAGAGAAAGCGTGAGGACTGAGAGGGCGCGCCCCTCCTGGACCCCGGGGCCCTGGCTTGCGGTGACCGGGGGTGGACAAGCTTCCTTTCCTTTCTCCCCGTCCGCCTCCCTCTTCGCCCGGGACGAGGGAAGAAGGGCCTGCCTGTCTGGCCGGCCCTGGAGCGCCCCCCCCCACGGAGGTGGGCTGGACAGGCTGCGGTGGGCTTGACCTCGTGCCAGCTCCCCGGCTGAGGGTGGGGGCGCCAGGGCCTCCGAGCAGCCGCCCAGAACAGAGAGCGCCTGTGAGCAGTGGGGGAGGAGACTTACGAGGTCCCCTGGGGTCAGCGCCAGGACAGTTGCCGTTTTTAATCTGTTCAAGGGACTTAGAAGGAGCCGCAAGGGCCGTAACCCAGATCCTCGCAGAGGCGGCTCCTTGGGGGCGGGGGGCACAGGGGTGGGGGTGCGGGCGGCGCCCCCCCAGCTGCGGGCCCCCAGGGCAGAGGGGACCCTGCACCAGAGACCCGAGCTCACGGGGCGCTCCAAAGCCCTACCTTCCCCTTCTCTACCACACTTGGTTGGGGTGGGGGGGTCCCCGGTCTGGGGTCATACAGGAGCCCCACTCATAAGCCCCCGGCCCTGACACAGGGGCGGAAGTGGAGGCCAGCTTCAGCCCACCCACCCAGGCAGGTGGGAGACCCAGGCCCCAGGAAGGCTCAGCTGGGGGATCCCGGCCGCGGGGCATCCTGGAACCCCAGCCAGTCCTTGCCACCCATTTTTGCTGGCCCAGGCTGTCTCCCACTCTGCAGAGGATAGCTGGGAAGGGCTTAGTTCCTGAGACCCCCTACCCCCCTCCACCTCCTGCTTCTTCGCTCTGGGGGTGACTGCCTGGACCCAGGATGCTGCACGGGGTGGGGAGGGCTTCCCAGTAATGCCTGTCCTGCCCCCAAAGACGCAGCAGCCCTGGGACAGGAGGAGGGGGACAGGGCGCTGCGGCGGGGACTCCAGGTCACCCTCCCGAATGCCAAGGGCCACTGTGGGGTGCCCCTTTGGAGAAACCGCCCGCCTCTGCGAGAGCTCATCACCGCGTGAAAAACTTTGACGGTTCCATGACCTGGGGGAAGCAGGGGAGCCGGGCCGCCCCCTCGGTGGAGGCAGGGCCCCGGAGAGGCTCTCGGGAGAGGACTCCGATTCGGGGCCTCCCTCCAGGCCGGTCTCCTTTCCTGCCACCATCGCTGGGTTTCAGGGTCCCTTGCTGAAAACGAGCAGCATCACAAAAGCCCGAGCCAGGACTCCCGGGCCGAGGGTCCCGTCCTCTGTCACCTCCGGTTCCCAGAGCAGCTGGCTGAGGTCCAGCAAGCGCCCCACAGCTGAGGGGCCTCCAAGGCTCAGAGAGCAGAGAGCAGGACGGGGTTCCCGACGGCGGAACGGCTGCTGGGGCCCGGCCTGGTCAGCGGGTCGCGATCAGTCAACACCCACCACGCTTCACACACATGCATACACACGTGCACACGTGCGCGCGCACGCACACACACACACACACACACGGACCAAAACTGCTGAAACACCAAGCTGCCCAGCTTGGGGCAGAGACAAGCTCCCTCAGACTCACAGGCCAGCACAAGCTTTTGGAAAAGCTGTCCAGTCACAGCTAGGGACACTCATAGGAACCCGGCGTGGAGGAGAAGGCACCTAACAGGTCCTTGGACAAGGGTGCTCGTGGTGGCCACAGCTGAGGGAAGGTCTGGAAAGCGGGGTGTCCACCCGCGGAGGGCCGGCCGGGGCGCAGCAAGGCTGCAGGGATGGCAGGGATAAGGCCGACTGGGCCGGGCTCCCAGCCGGGAGTGACCGTCCCGGCAGCAGGGCTGTGGCCTGCACAACGCCAGGGGGCACCCTGCACCCACTAGGGTCTGCAGGAACGGTGCAGACTGAGCACCCCCCAGGGGTGCTGAGCCCCAGGGAGCCAGGCCCCCGTCAGACTGGCCCGTAGGGCTCCCGACCCCACCCGAGGTTCACCAAGGGGGGCACAGAGCGAGGGGAGACTGAGCTGACTCAGCGGAGGGCGGAAGAAAGAGGGCCCGGGCATGCACCCGTCCCCAGCCCCCAGCCCCCAGCCCCCACGAGGGCGCCGGGTAACTGTGACTCCAGATGTTGAGCAGCTGTCTTGGCCATTTCCGCCCCTCCTCTGACCCCCGCATCCGCCAGGAAGCGTCTCCTTCTGTCCTCAGGCTCCCAGCCACCCCCCACCCTCCCTGCACCCTATTTCCTGAGCAGAGGCGTTTGTGCACACTCAGCTCCCCCTCCCGCCGGGCGGCTGCAGCTTTCCCAAGGCCGGAGGAGCCCCTCGGTCAGGGGTTCTGATTCTGGCCCCCGCCCCTCCAGGCCCTGGGACCGGTTTTCTCGCTCTCCTTCAGGTCCTTCTCCAAGGCTGGCAGCATATACGGGGGCCCCCAGAGGGGCTGAGCCGAAGTGGCGGGGGTGGGGTGCTCGGCCTCGGTGGGGGAGGGCGGAAGGCCTGCGGGGCGAAGACCAGAGGTCACAGAACCCAGCAGGCCCCGGGGCGGGACGCAGACTCCTCCACCTGAGACCTGAAAACTGGGGAAACGGCCCCACCTTTCCCGAGCAGATGGGGGAGAAAAGAGGTCACTGCTGCTGGAGCTGGTCCAGGCTGGGGTTCTTCTGGAGAGGGGACAGCAGCAGGAGGGTGGCCTTCCTGTCACATGCTTTCCTGTCTCGACAGAGTTGGTGGCGCTGGGGCGCTCAGGCTCCGGGGGGGCTGGGGGCAGGGCCGGGGCCAGGGGCCAGGCCACACTCAGGGCGAGGGCTCCAGGGGGCCGGCAGCTCCAGCCTTCGGACCTCTGCCCTTCAGGATCCGGTCTCTGCCCCGCACCCCGCCCCAGCTTCCTGCTCTTCCGGGGGAGCCAAGGGCAGGGCCGGGGCGGCTGGAAGACTCTATTTCCAAACATAAGCCTCAGAGCCAAGGGAGCCGGGAGACTGGCCCTGGGGCGGGGGTGCGCCTCCAGGCCCGTCCCGCCCTGGGGGATCAGAGAAAAACGTGATGCGTCCACCGCGCTGGGCGGACGCCCCTCCACGGCCTGCGTCTGCCTGGCCTCGGGCTGAGGACGCAACGAGGCCCTCGGCTCTGCTGCTGGGGTCGCTGCCGCCGCCTCACAAAATGAGCCTGGAGCCTCTGGGTCTGCACCCGCTTCCCCCGACCCAGACGGACGGCATCCGAGTTTACGGAAGAGCGTCCTGAGGGAGTGAGCCCCGTGCCCGGGGCTCTGTCTCTGGCCCTACCCTCAGGGCCGGGCTGGACATTTCGGGAGGACAAATCCCCAGCACTCCGCGTGGGCGTCTCTGCCCGCTCTGATGCCAGCGGTGGCTCCCGGCGGGCTCCCTCCTAGGGCAGCCTCCCTCTGCCCCCATTACTGCCCCGGACCCAGCAGAGAGGAGAGGCGCTTGCAGCACAGTGCCAGCAGCCAGGTGGCCAGTGGGTCCGCGACCCTCTCTTGGTCCTCAGGACCTGACCAATGAGCGGCGCAGCCCAACCCAGGACGAAGGCCCAGATCCCTGCGGCCGGGGGCGTGGGCGTGGGCGTGGGCGTGGAGGTGCTGGGGCCAGAGTCGCCTGATTTAATAAAAAACACCAGACAGGAGTTCCCATCATGGCTCAGTGGAAACGAATCTGACTAGCATCCAAGAGGACACAGGTTCAGTCCCTGGCCTCGCTCAGTGGGTTAAGGATCTGGTGTTGCCGTGAGCTGTGGTGTAGTTTGCAGACACAGCTCCAATCTGGTGTTGCTGTGGCTGTGCTGTAGGCCAGTGGCTACAACACTGATTCAACCCCTAGCCTGGGAACCTCCAAATGCCACAGGTGCGGCCCTAAAAAGACAAAAAAAAAAAAAAAAAAAAAAAAAAAAAAAAAAAAAAAAAAACCAAAAAACAAAAACAAAAAACCACCAAACAAACCTACAAACAGGATATCTAGTTAGAGCTGAATTTCAGATAAGTAATATTTCGGTATGAGTACGTCTCATACAACCCTGAGGACATACCTCTACTCAAGAAGTATTGGTTGTTTATTTGAAATTCAAATTTAGCTGGCAGTTCTGGATACTTCCTGGGCCTAGCGGTGAGGGATATTCCAGCCCTCAGCTCACTCAGCCCATTGACCCCTCCGCCCAGCAAAGGCTGAGGACAGCAGCAGCTCTCCCCTCTGCTCCCCACGCCTGGCGGGGGCTGACGGGGCCAGCAGAGCCCCCAACTCAGCCGAACAGGCAGGGTGGCTGGGCAGAGAGTACAGGCTGGGGCCCGGAGGCCCTCCCCCAGGGCTGGAGCCTCTGAGGCAGGACTCGGGCTCGGGAGGTCTGGCTGGGCTGGCCAGGAGCAGGCGACGGCTTAGGGAGCCCCTGGAGCCCGGCTGGTCCTGGCCCCCTGCAGAGCTACCTGGCCCCCTTCACCCTCAGGTGGGCTGGTTGGCCCTCTTAGGTCCAAGAGAAAAAAGGGAACCCACTAGAACCCTCCAGAAAAGAGGAAGGCACAACTTGCAGGGTGGTTTGAGGGGGCTGAAAATGAGGAACACTGGCCAGGCAGGACCCACCTGGAGAAGGTCACCGCCTCTGCTGGTGCGGTAGAAAGAGGACCCAGGACAGGCGGGGGATTTCCAGCCTGCTTGCACCCCTTTCCTGGGAAGGAAGGTGTGGAGAGTGGGGCACAGACAGAGCAAACACTGCTTTCCCGCTCCAGGGCAGCCCCCGCCCAGCCTCTGCTGCCCCCTGTGGGATTTCCTGGGCTGCTCCCTTGCCCCAGGGGAAGGGCAGGGGACCGCTCCTAGCCGCCTCCTCCAGGAGCCCTGGACCCTCTGCAGACACTCACACAGCCTGGTCCCCAAGGCTGCCTCCTCCCGCCTCTGCTCCATCGCCCACCAGTTGGGAAGCTGGGGCAGGGGCAGGGGGCAAGCTGGTTCAGGGTGCATCTCCCCAGGGAGCCCCAGGCCTCCACCCAGGAAGCGGTCAGGCTGTTGATTTCCGGCCTGTCTGTCCACCTGCTTACAGTGCAAGGAGCGGGGGATTCGATGCTGCTCCGGTGGAGGTGGGAGGCTGCTGAGGCGGACCCGAGGCCTGGGCAGGGGGAGGTCCCGGGCCCCACATCCGTGTCCTGGGGGCGGGGCCGAACCCGGGCTTCTCCGCCCTGGGGCTGGGGAACCCTTTGTGCGCTCAGCACTGGGTGTCGCCTCTTTCCCAGCAACAGTGACTCACAAAGCCGGCACACGCCGGGCAGCTCCCGCCTCTCCTGGACCCTGGAAGGCCCAGGTCACAAAGGCCATGAGGGCCAAGCCCTGAGGAGGCATGTCCCGTGGCCGCCCTTCAGGCCGGGTCGGGCCACAGGGCGTTAGGGCTCGGTTGGCGCCCAGTGGCCTCGACGCCCATGTGCGTGGTCTGCTTTGTGAAGGCGCTGGTGCACGTGTTCAAAATCTACCTGACCGCCAACTACACCTACAACTTCCGCGACTGGCCGGTGGACTTCCGCTGGGATGAGGTGCGCGCCGCCGCCGCTGCCGCGGGGGGTGGCAGCGGTCACCGCGCGCTGACGTGCGCGGCGGCCGCTGCCGGCGTGTGGCTGCTGCGCGGTGCAGCACTGGGCGGGGATACCCCCGGGCGGCTGTCGCGCGGGTCGCGCAGCCAGACACAGTGCCTCCTGCAGCAGATCCGTGAGCTGCCCGGCCAGCTGGCCAGCTACGCGCTGGCCCACTCGCTGGGCCGCTGGCTCGTGTACCCCGGCTCCATGTTCCTGATGACGCGCGCGCTGCTGCCACTGCTGCAGCAGGGCCAGGAGCGCCTGGTGGAGCGCTACCGTGGCCGGCGCGCCAAGCTGGTGGCCTGTGATGGCAACGAGATCGACACGATGTTCATGGACCGCCGCCAGTGTCCGGGCAGCCACGGCCGCGGCCTGCGCCTCGTCATCTGCTGCGAGGGCAACGCCGGCTTCTACGAGATGGGCTGCCTGTCGGCTCCGCTGGAGGCCGGCTACTCAGTGCTGGGCTGGAACCACCCGGGCTTCGGGGGCAGCACGGGCGCACCGTTCCCTCAGCACGATGCCAACGCCATGGACGTGGTGGTCAAGTACGCCCTGCACCGCCTGCACTTCCCACCCGCGCACGTGGTGGTCTATGGCTGGTCCATCGGCGGCTTCACAGCCACCTGGGCCACGATGACGTACCCGGAGCTGGGCGCGCTGGTGCTCGACGCCACCTTCGACGACCTCGTGCCGCTGGCGCTGAAGGTCATGCCGCACTGCTGGAAGGGGCTGGTGGTGCGCACCGTGCGCGAGCACTTCAACCTCAACGTGGCGGAGCAGCTGTGCGGCTACCCCGGGCCGGTGCTGCTGCTCCGCCGCACGCAGGACGACGTGGTCAGCACCTCGGGCCAGCTGCGCCCCCTGCCGTCCGGCGACGTGGAGGGTAACCGCGGCAACGAGCTGCTCCTGCGCCTGCTGCAGCACCGCTACCCCGCCGCGATGGCGCGCGAGGGCCTCGCCGTGGTGACCCGCTGGCTGCGCGCCAGCAGCCTGGCGCAGGAGGCCGCCTTCTACGCGCGCTACCGCGTGGATGACGAGTGGTGCCTGGCCCTGCTGCGCTCCTACCGCGCGCGCTGCGAGGACCGGCAGGAGGACGAGGAGGCCTGGGGGCCCCACGGGCTCTCCTTCCCCTGGCTCGTGGGCCAGGGCCTGAGCCCTCGGCGGCGCCGGCAGCTCGCGCTGTTCCTGGCGCGCAAACACCTCAAGAACGTGGAGGCGACTCACTACAGCCGGCTGGAGCCAGAGGACTTCCAGTTGCCCTGGAGGCTGTAGACCTAACTCTGCGGGTCCGTCTCCCCCCAACACCCACCCCAGACCAGTAAAGCTGGCCCCCCCTGGGGATCCCGCCCTGGGGTCTGGGGGAGGGTGGGGCAGGACATAGGGACCTGGCGCTCTCCTTAAGTGCGGCGTCCCCTTCCCTTCTTTCTCTTCCCTCCAACACTTGTGGACATCCCGTCTGCTCCCCAGCTCCTGAAGGGAATGCAAAGATTAACCTAACCCAGTTTACGGCAATGCTGTGTGATGGGTGCCTTGACCACCTCAAAAGGATGGTGGGAACACGGGCCGTGGGTCTCCAAGAGGTGTCCTTCACCTGACCTAGGTTGCAGGCTAGCTCCTGGAGAGATGAGTGCTGAACGGTCTGTGCAAGTCGCCCCTAACTGGGAAAGGACACTGGCTCTGGAGGGTGACGCTGCCGCACGCATCCCACCCTTAACCTCTACAGGGTGGGGCTCACCCTGGAACCCCAGGCTCGGTAAGCGGCACGTCCATATGGGACTACAGACACACCTGCACTGACCGCTCATTGCTTTGTTCCTGGCTCAGGGAGGCAAGAGAGAACGAGACAAGCCCTCTGCTCACCGCCATTCTAATGCATTCACGTCCTCACCATCTGCCCTGAACTGTATGAAGCAGGGACTGCTGGCTGTCCCCAACCCCTGGGTTTGGGCTGGCCAGGCTGGGTTGAGCTAGAAACCCTAGAAAAGCTGAAAGAAGGCAGGTGGAGCAGACAAATAATTGACAGCACCAGAGCAGGACCTGGCCGTGATGCACCTGGGCCAGTGTGAGCAGAGGCAGGTACCTCGGGTGACCTAAAGTACCAGGAAGACCTATGGGAAGTGGGCAAGCTTTGAGCTGAGACAGTAAGAGGAGCTAGCCACGGGAACGAAGGGGCTTCCTTCCTAGGGATCAGTACATGCAGAGTGGCTTGGCTGGAACACAAAGTGCTGCCCAGAAGCTCCGATCCTCAAGGGTTTGAATACCATTAAAGGATCTGCTTGCAGAGGCCATTAGTAGCCAGAGAAGGGTAATCGTGGGACTTGTTTTAGCGGGACTAGGTTGTCTATCGGTTACACCTCTCCTCTGAGAAGTGTGGCAAATAATTTTCCAGCCTTCTGCAAGCAATTCAACTAGCTGAGGGATGGGCAAATAACTCTGGCCTTAGTGTCCTCATCTGTAAAGTGGGAAGGGCCTCGCCCCGCTCACCAGGTGGCTGTGACAAGGGCATGAGAACAAAGGGGTGCGCGCGGCAGTACGGCGCCTCCAGCCAGGAGAGCGCAGTGGCGCCTGTGGGCAAGAGGACAACTCACGATTACGCCTCTTTCTGCGTAACCCCCATACAATAAAAAAAATCCCCACCAAAAGCTCGGACAAAGGAAAAGACAGAACCCCAAAGTCAAGGGGTCGGGCATGGGAGGGATCTCGAGCGGCCCGTGTCCGGCCTGCCTCAGTACGTGAGCCTTGGCGCTCGTAGGTAGCAGCCTCGAGACCTCCAAAAGGCGAGCTCGGGCTCCCATGGCGCCATGTTGGACGGTCGTCCCGATTCCCACCATCCCCGTGCTCCTCAAGACCATACTACCTGTGCGTCTCGCTGGTGGAGCCGGCCTCACGTCCCGGCTTCGTCTGCAGCGTCGGCCAATCAGGTAGAAGCGGAGGAACTGGGCCTGAGCCAAACCACGTTCTCATTGGGCACCGCTTGTGGAGGCGGGACGAGGGAGGAGCGCGCGTCAAAGCGGAAGTGGGTCGTCGCGCCGCTGATTACGTAATGCCGCCGCGGCGGAGGCGGTTCTGCTGGCTGCTGTGTACGCGGCGAGCGACACCTGGTGCGGCCAGCTCGGCTGCTGCGACGCCCGCGACCCCGGCCTCGACGCCAACTGCGGCCCGGCAGCCGCCTGAACATGGACTCCGCCGGCCAAGGTACTCGTGGGCCTGGCGCCCCGCCGCCGATGGGCCCGGTGTGGCGTGGCAGGCTCTGGTCCCCTCCGCCCGCGCGCGCTCGCCCATCCGCGGCTTCTCTAAAGGTCCCGGGCACCCGGCCTCGCAGCTCTAGGCGGGCTTTCCGCCCCCGACCGGGGCCGCTCCGAGCACTGTTTTCCGGGCGGCCTTCCTTCGCCCCAGAGTGTTGTGTTTTCTCACCCCAGGCTCCTCTCGCTATGCCCCCGCCCTGCGCTGCCCGGCGGGCCGCCCTCAGTCCCCGCGCAGGGCCCTCGGGGACACTTCATCCTGCCCTGGAGCCGGGCCGAGGTGCTGTGGGAGTCTCCCGGGGTGGGGAGGGGTCTCCCGGGGTGGGGAGCGGTCTCCTGGGGAGGGGAGGGGACGGGAGGCCGTTCTCGCGTTCGGCGTTGCGCCGCTTGGGTGGTAACGCTGCTCGGAGCCCAGCCTACCTCGGGGTTGTTTCAAGCGGCGAAGGGTGCGGTGAGTCAGGGGCGCACCCAGCATACCAGGCTTTTTTCGGATCAGACATTCCAGACCAGTTTGAGCTGGCCGCTGGGGGTGTGGAGCGGGTCCAGGAGATAAAAATCTAGCGGAGGTCATAGGAGTCTGTCTTCTGTCCGTCGTGGGACTCCGGAGAGAGACGCCTATACCGCGTTGACTTAACAACGCTATGTAATCGTAGGATGCTTTTCTGCTGTTTGGCCTCTATTGGCATGGTAATTAAACATTAACATTCCTGGATTCTGATAGGTTCTGTAAGTTTTTCAGCTTTTTACACTACTTAGAAAGTAGTTGAGCTTCAAGTCCCAAATTCTGATAAGTTCAGCCGTCTTTTTACGGTTTGACTTGCATCTCTAACCGAAGCACTGGGTTCTGGTCATGAGAATGACAGAACATTTATTGAGTACCTGCTCTGTATCAGGCACCATCCTAAGCCTGTTTCTCAAATCTTTTTTCCGTTTTCCGAATAACCTTTTGAGACTGGTCCTTGTATTACCCCCATTGTGCAGATGATTTATACAGATTCAGCTGAGACTCACGCAGGTGAAGGACTCTAGCGCCCTAGTGTTCCCGCACGCAGGAGCCCCATGCTTATTCTCGGTATCTAAGTCAGGGTGTGCATTGCCGCCTAGCATGTTTGGTAAGTTTACACTTTCTCTCTGGGGTTGATTTCCATGAGCTCCAGTTTTAGTTTTTTAGGCAGAAATTGAGGGCTTTCATTTGTTTTTTAAAGACAGAGAAGTTCGAGAGATTGTAAGGCATTCCCTGAATTTTAGTAGTTCAATATAGCAGATGCAGATGATGAAGTAAGCCATTTAGGTTGAGGAGTTCTGTCGTGGCGCAGCGCAAACATCCGATTAGGAACCATGAGGTTGTAGGTTCGCTCCCTGGCCTCGCTCAGTGAGTTAAGGATCCAGCATTGCTGTGAGCTGTGGTGTAAGTTGCTAGACGCGGCTCGGATCTGATGTTGCTGTGGCTGTGGTGTAGGCTGGCAGCTGTAGCTCCGATTGGACTCCTAGCCTGGGAACCTGCATATGCTGCAGGTGCAGCCCTAAAAAGCAAAAAAAAAAAAGGTTGGTCTCAGTTAAAAGTCAGAAGCTGGGAGTTCCCATTGTGGCTCAGCGGGTTAAGAATCCTATTAGTATTCATGAAGAGGCAGGTTCAATCCCTGGCCTCACTCAGTTGATTAAGGATCCAGCATTGCTGAAGCTGCAGCTTGGATCTGGCATTGCTGTGGCTATTGTGTAGGTTGGTGGCTGTGGCTCTGATTCAACCCCTTCCATGTGCCACCCTAAAAAGAAAAAAAAATCAGAGTCAGTTGATTAAAAAATAAAAAGGAGTTCCCACTATGGCACAGCGGGTAAACAGTTCAGCACTGAAATTCACGTCGTGGCTCGGTGCTTAACACATCCGACAAGGAACCATGAGGCCGCAGGTTCGATCCCTGGCATCGCTCAGTGGGTTAGGGATCCAGCATTGCCATGAACTGTGGTGTAGGTTGTAGACGCGGCTTGGATCCCACGTTGCTGTGGTTGTGGCATAGGCCATTGGCTACAGCTCCCGTTAGACCCCTAGCCTGGGAACCTCCATATGTCGTGGCTGCGGCCCTGGAAAAGACACACACACACACACACACACACACACACCCAGACCAGCACTGTCTCTGCGGTGGTTTGGGTCACTGCTGAGGCGCAGGTTTAATCCCCAGCCCAGTGTAGTGGGTTAGAGATCTGGTGTTGCCGCACCTGTGGCATATGTCGCAGCTGCAGCTCGGATTCAGTCCCTGGCCCGGGAACTTCATATGCCTGAGAAAAAGAAAAGAAAAAAAAAAGCAGCAGGTTTCCTAGAGTGAACATCTGTAGAGCACCACGGAAGAGCACAGTGCCACGTGAAAGGAGTGACACAGCCACCTGGGGTTTCAACTGCAATCTATCTATTTGTAGCAGACTCTAGGATTTCTAGAGGAGCGAAGATTCCTGTGAGCAAAGGCACTTCTACTTCTTTTTTTTTTTTTTAAAGGCACTTCTACTTCTTTCCAAACTTATGGCTTTTATTTTTTTATTTCTATGGCCCCACCTGCGGTATATGGAAATTCCTGGGCCAAAATCAGAGCTGTTGCTGCTGGCCTGCACCACCGCCACCGCAATGCCGGATCCTTAACCCACTGAGCAAGGCCAGGGATCGAACCCACATCCTCACAGAGACAAGGTCGGATTCTTAACCCTTGAGCCACAACAGAAACTCGGGTGCCTTTTATTTTAACTTACCATTCAGTGTTCCAGACACACAGAGCCCGTTTCTTCCGAGTGTGCCGGTGGAAAGGGAAGATGTTTTCAGTGCTGACTGTGCAAAACAAAGGTCGTGCATTTGGACTTGAAAAGCACTGTCGTGGACCCTGTTTTTCATTGTTTGACGTCTTGTAAACATCTAGTGCAGACAGAAAGATGCTTTTTACGTGAAAAAAACCAACCTGACCGCAGGCATTGGAAGGTGGCGGGAGGAGCAGCGGTGTCTGGAGGCTGTGGTCGCTGCTCCTCGCTGCGGGAGGAGGGGCCGGGGGCGTTGAGGGGCTTTGCTGAGCCGCTGCCTGAGTGTGACCCCCCGCGTCCAGGCAGAGCAGTTGGTGGGCGGTGGGCTTGCCGGGTCCCCAGCGGTGTTAAGCTCCTTCACTCCAAAAAGTGGACGTTCCGTTGGATGCAGCTGCTTCGTGTGCAGCAAAAGTCTCCTGACTGTGGAGGGAATGTTCTTGCAGGAGGAACCAGATTTCAGGAACGGCCACCCTGTGCCAGCATTTCAGAACCTGAAGTAGCTTTTCGGGTGGCCTGATAGTGCCGCCCTCAGTCGGGGGTCCAAAGCACCTTCGCAGAACCTTTCAGAGGAGGCCTTGTCCCGACAGGTCCCCCCTTCGCCCCAGGCCGTCCTCGCGCCCTTGCTTTCTCCCCCGGCGGCGGTCTCTGCCCCCGGCCCCCCTTGACTTCCTCCCTGACACTGACCACGTTTTGTCTCTGGCAGATATCAACCTGAACTCCCCCAGCAGAGGCCTGCTCTCCGACTCCATGACGGACGTCCCTGTTGGCGCGGCAGTGGCCGCCCAGGCTCCTGCTGCCGAGGGTCTGACGGAGGCCGAGGCGGAGGAGCTCAGGGCCGAGCTGGCCAAGGTGCTGTGTCTTGCTGTCCATCCGGGGTGACTGAGGCCTCTCAGGCTGATGAGGGGCCAGAGTGTGGACTGTGCTCTGGAGAGGTTGCCTGGAGGTCGCCCTGGAGCCGCAAGGAAACTACTCTCTGCAGCCCTCGTTCGTGTGGGCCTGGCACCTGGCGGGTGTCCCGTGGGGAGATGGCCCACGCGGGACAGGCGCTCTGAGCACACTCTCTGCCGGGAACTTCTCTTGTGTTAACACAGCATTTTCAAGACCCTGCGGATAGAACTGCCCCGGGTCTTCATTTTTCTCTTACATCTAGTTCTTCTGTAAAAAGTGCTTCGTGTGATCTCTTTGAAGGGGGAGCTCCTCGAGGGGGGCAGTTAAGAGCACAGGTCTTTGAGCGTGACTCTCCTTCAGGCCAGCTAGCAAGATCGTTTCTTTTTGCAGCGTGGTACACAGTGTAACGGTTGGTGAGTCACTGGAGATTCCAGAGTCTGGGGAAATGAGCTCGTTCCTGTCGGGCCGTGGCTTCCAGTCAGGCGAGGCTGGAGCACGCCCATCCTGCTGTGTCCTGGGCCCAGTCCTGGGCCTGAGCGGAGCTGGCCGTCCAGGCGAGCCTCAGCCCTCGGACCAGGTTGCAGACCGCAGAGGAAGCCTGAGCCTGAGCTGAATGGAGGTCGAGGGAGAGCAGTGCGAGTTCCCAGGAGACGTAGACTTTGCCTTTTATTTCAGAATGTACTGGTTTAGAGAATAAAGTCACAGGGTTTTTTTTGCTATGGCCGATTTTTTTTGGCCACGCCCGCATCATGTGGAAGTGCTGAGGCCGGGAATCAAACCTGTACCGTAGCAGTGACCGCAGCCGCTGTAGCAACAATGCCAGACCCTTAACCCAAGCACCACAGGAGAAGTCCTCTCAGCGGTGAATGGCAAAGTGGAGCAGCTCTGGCATCATTTAAAATCTCAGCTGGGTGTCCAGGTGCCCTTAGGCCCTGTTGTCAAAGCACCATGTCATTGAGTGTCACTGCTGGAGTGACTGGCCTTAAATGATCCTCTGTTTTGGCCAGGTTTTTTGTTTGTTTGTTTCCAGAGATTGAAGGTAGTTTGTTTGTTTATTTATTTATTTATTTATTGTCTTTTTGCCTTTTTTATAGGGCCGCACCCGCGGCATATGGAGGTTCCCAGGCTAGGGGTCTAACAGGAGCTGTAGCCGCCGGCCTTCGCTACAGCCACAGCAACGCGGGATCCGAGCCACGTCTGCCACCTTCACCACAGCTCAGGGCAACGCCAGATCCTTAACCCACTGAGCAAGGCCAGGGATTGAACCCGCAACTTCATGGTTCCTAGTCGGATTCATTAATCACTGAGCCACGAAGGGAACTCCTATTTATTTTTTAATTTAATGATTTTTTTCTTTTCCAGTATAGCTGGTTTACCGTGTTGTCAGTTTTCTACTGTAGATTCTGTGTTTTTTTTTAACTCTTTCTTGTTCCAATATTTTCTAAAACAAAATCCAGTGATATACAGGGCTCTAAGCTGTTGTTAGTGCCGTAATTCATACAGTCATATTTTCTAAGAAAGGGACTTTGTAGAATAGCCGTTCACAGAAAAACTGAAAACTATTAAGAATCTACAGTAGGAAGGCCTCGGAGTTCCCTGGTGGCTCAGTGGGTTAGAGATCCAGCATTGTCACTGCCACGGCTTGGGTTTGATCCCTGGCCAAGAAACTTCTGTGTGCTGCAGGCGCAGCCAAAAAACCAAAAATTTTAAAAAGAAGTTCCTGTTGTGTCTCAGCAGTAACAAGTCCAGCTAGTATCCATGAGGTTGCGGGTTCGATCCCTGCCCTTACTCAGTGGGTTAAGGATTCAGCATTGCCATGAGCTGTGGTGTAGGCCGCAGACGCGGCTCCGATCCCGCGTGCCTGTGGCCGTGGCGTAGGCCGGCAGCTGTAGCTCTGATTTGACCCCTAGCCTGGGAACTTCCATATGCTGCAAGTGCGGCCCTTAGAAAAAAAAAATTAAGTAGGAAGTCATTAAAGGAGGCTCCTTTCTGTAGTCTCGTCTCTGTTCTTGAGACGTGAGAGGGTCCTGGTCTTTATCATCTGGGTTTTTTCTGTTGTCCAACTCAAACTCCCTCAAGCCAAAAAGAGACTTTACTTTGGGCTTGTGTAAGTGGCTTTTGCCGAGGCCGGAGCTGACCTCAGGAACACAGATGTTGTCATAAGGGCTGTCTCTCCGTCACGTGGGTCTGAGGCCAGCCGTCTGTCAGCTCTGCTTCCTTCCCACTGCTTCTGGAACGCCCCTGTATGCAAACGGGCCTGGCTGCCGGCGGGTCGCCACCTGTCGCCCGAGCCCGGCCCCGGGGAAGAGCTCTGACAGGCCTGGCTTCGTCACCCACAGGCTGGCGCGGTGGTGGTGGCCCCGCCAGGATGCTTGGCTTAAGGAGTTGAGGTGCTGGTACCAACTACAGCCAGAACAGACGCCTGCTTTAGAGTGTTCCCAAGACGAGCTGGTTTCTGGGAATGGAGAATTCTCAGGTGCCCCTAGGCACCCTGTCAGCGCAGCGCGTTGGGGTGTCAGTCCCTGCCGCGATGGTGGCGGCTCAGTCACGGAAAGTGTGTGCTCTTGCAGGTGGAGGAGGAGATTGTCACCCTGCGCCAAGTGCTGGCCGCCAAGGAGAGGCACTGCGGAGAGCTGAGGCGGAAGCTGGGCCTCTCGGCCTTGGAGGGCCTGAGGCAGAACCTGTCGCGGAGCTGGCACGACGTGCAGGGCTCCAGCGCGTGAGTACCCTTTGGGGATGGCCGGCCCCGAGCCCTGCGCGGCAGCCGTGCTGGCATTCTTCAGAGTCTGGCGTTGCCTCACGACCTCTCGAGGCGGCGGGCCACCTGCTGGTCGTCCGAGCAGGGGTCCAGGTTTGAGAGAAGTCCAGTTAGGTGTTCAGTGACCCTGATTTCTGGGCGCCTGTAGCCCAGAGTCTGCTGAAGTGAGTCCTCCTTGTGACTGACGTGGTCGAGGCCCCTGGACCTCCGACCCGGACGTGGCCTCCTCTGCAGCGTGGCCTCCGAGGTCGGGGCTGGGGAGCCGTGTGCCCACAGGAGGGCCGGATCGAATCTCATCAGTCTCCTCTTTGAAGAGCCCCTTTCTCTGTCCTCGGAAATGGTAGGCTTTGAGTCCCCGAGGGTGACTGTCAGCCAGTGCCTGGGGCCCCGGGCTGTGCCCTCCCGGCACCTCGAAGCACCCTCTGCTGAGTGACCAGGCGCCGCCCTGGCAAGACGGGGGCCGGGGGCGGAGAAGGGCTGGGTCCTGCGGGCGCTGAGCGGCAGCCGTGGACCCGTTCCCGCAGCTGGAGGTGCCAGCTTCCTGCCGGCCGGTCCTTCTCTGCTTTCCCTGGAAGTGCACCTGCAGCTCGAAACCTGCGTTTCAGTAGTTTTTCTAGATAATTCACCGCAGACTTTCTGTTTTTAGCTATATGAAAACTTCTGAGAAACTCGGAGAGTGGAATGAGAAGGTGACCCAGTCGGACCTGTGAGTGCTTTGCCGCCAGCAGCCCCCGCCCCCCACCCCACGCCAGCACGCCTCCCGGGGACAAGGACTGTGCACGCTTGTCACAAACCTGGTCTTGGTGTTTCTTGGCTCTTCTATTTTCGATATGATTTCTCTCCTCTCAGACGCAAACACACCTGTCCTTTAAGCTCTTTGGAGTAGCGCGCGGTGTCGAAGGAAATTCACTTGGCCGCCAGCCACCCTGCGGGCTCCCCTCCTTCTGCTGGGGAGGGTGCCGCCAGCCGCGCCTGCGGGTTGGGGGCTGCCGCTGTGGACCGGGCTCCGGGCGCTGTTCCGGAGCCCCTCTTCACTGAGGGCCGCTTCTCAAGTCGGGGGTGCCACGTGGGCCGTGCTGGCAAGATCTCCACAGAGTTCCTTTGGTCTGAGAGGCACCGAGCTGTCGGCCACCCAGAGAACAAGTAGGACGTGAAATACTTGGGGGTAGCTTTTCTGTGTCTGTCAGAGCTCTGGTTTTATTTGAGGTCCTTAAGTGAGATCAGAGCACTTTGTCTGCTCTCCTGTCTGATTATAACCTTTGAACTGGGCTGTGCAGCAGTCAAAGGATGGCTTTCCGGATTTTTCCATGCCTTGTTTAGGAGGAGGTGCTGTCATGGGGCCCAGAATGCACTGGCGGAAAGTCCTTCCGTGTGGGGCCGAAAGCAGATGGTCGCGCCCTAGCTTGTCTTGGAGGTGCCTGGAGCCCATGCAGCCTGGGGTCCTGGGGGACCCAGGCCCCGGGGGGTCTGGTGATTTGAGCTTTCTGTCCTTCGTGTGGCCTGGTGGGACAGCCAGCCGCTGCAGACAGGCTCCCGGGCAGGCTTAAGCTGAAGGCGGCCTTGGGAGACCTCGGTGCTGGTCTGTCAAACCAGGTGGCGTGAGGCTGCTGGGGTGCTGGTCCCTCGTCACGTCTCTGACTCCTCTGAGTGGAGTCTGTGGCAAGGGTGCGGCAGGCGGGCCCGCCCTTTCCCCGCGCTGCTCCAGGCAGTGGCCGTTCCCATGAGGTCTTGGCCCCGGTCCTGCTGGGAGGGTTGTCTGGGCTGGAGGCGTTTCTGCAGATTCAGGACAAGGACCCCTCGTGGCTGCGTCTCCTGGCTGCGGGGACGGTGAGCGGGAGCAGTGCTGGCTTCCGTGATGGCGCTGGAGGACGCCACGCCGAGGAGGGAAGGAAGTGGGGCCGGGGCCGGCGGTGCGGCCCGTGCCGGGTCTGGGGAAGCGGGGCCGGTGCTGGCCGTCTGATGCCACGGGGGTCTCTCCCCTCGGCCGGCTCCTTTTTTTGGGGCTGCACCGGTGGCACGTAGAACTTCCTGCGCCAGGGATTGAATCCGAGACACCGATGTGTCCCATGCCACAGCTGTGGCAATGCCAGATCCTCTAACCCAGTGCACCAGGCTGGGGATCATACTGGCGCTGCCACAGAGACAAAGCCCATCATGAACCCGCTGCCACAGAGACAAAGCCCATCATGAACCCACTGCGCCACAGAGGGAACCCCTCAGCCACCCGCTTTTGATCCAGCAGCCACGCTCTGCTGGTTGTGAGGCGGTCACCTAGGTGGGCCCTTTCCTGGGCAGAGCACAGCCACGTGCGCGCTCAGGGCGGACACGATAAGTAGCACAGTTAGCAGTGGGCACATTGAGATCTTGGATCGCGGGCGGCGGCGGGCACAGCTGCAGACAGTGGCGGCTGGGAGCGGGGAGGCCTCCGCTGGTGACGCCCCTGTGCCCGGCCCGGAGCTCCCGACCTGTCTCGGCCCTCAGGCTCTCCCCACAGCAGCCTTGTTCTCAGCCCCTCTGCGGTGCCTGGGGTGCCTGCGGCGGAAGTAGTTCCCACAGGGGCACTGCCAGCAGCCGAGCGGGGTGCCCTCAGGCACAGGCGCCGGCTCTGCCAGGCCCCACACCCGCCCCAGTTGGGAGGTTCCTGTTTCTGAAGCAGTCGCTGGGAGGCCTTGTGTCCGCACCCCGGAGACGCGGGGGCCGTGGGGTGCGGGGTTCGCCTCTGCTGTCACTGGTTCGGTGCCAGGCCTCCCCCCGAGCTGCCCTCAGGACGCTCCTTGCTCGTCTCGGCACCATCCTCTCCAGGGGCGGGTTCCCAAACTGGCCCCAGAGCCTGGGCTGAGGTTCCGTGAGGGTTTTTCATTAAATCCTCTGCTTCGCTCTGTGTTGCTTCAACGAACTATGGGATGTTAACTGGTCTTTTGTGTTTATCATTTGCAGAAAGCAGTTCTGGGTTTGCGTTTCTGGAGCTAGTGTCGCGTGTTACTTGTCTCAGACCTGGCGCTTCAGGGCTAGTGGCGGGTGTGCAGGACGTGAGCTGGACGCTCGCTTTGAAATGGAAGCGGTTCCCACAGCTGGGAGGTTCTGGAGCCTTTCGGTGGCAGCTCCGGGTGCCCGGGAGGGAGACACACAGGCTGCGTGGGGCACAGTCTGCACGGAAACCCTCTGGACGGAGGGTGCGGGTTTCAGATCCTGTCCCCCGGCCCGGGCGACGGCGCCCCGCTCTGCCGTGCCGGTGGTTCGACTTGGAGGTCCTTCTCACTCCAGCTCTGCGGTAGCGTCCGACTACCACTCAGAAGGCAGGCAGATTTTTCTGAAGCCTGGACTCAGAATCAGGCTGCTTTTTAGTTGGATTTAGGAAACCCAGAAGCAAATTTTTTAGCAAGGATTTTATTTTATTTTACTTTATTATTTTTTTAGGTTAATTTGTGCTTTTATTTTAAAATATAACTTAGCTGCAGTGGCTGGCAAAGTTTTTTGATCTAGAAAATACATTTGCAAAGGAAAACAAAAGTTCTAGCAAGGGTTTTAGGAATAATTGCCTCTTCATTTTTACGACACATTCCAGAATTACCTTCCTGGAAACTCAGATAGAGCCAGGGTATTAATGACTTCAAGACATTTCCAAACTCGTGCTGGGCAGGCTGCTGTGCCAGGACGGGGGCCGTCCCGGGCACTGGGGCCCGGGACGGCCCACGGGATGAGGCACGCGCGGTGGGGGGGGATTTGGGCGGGGAGGTGTGACCTGGCAGTGCTGCTTCGGTGCCCCAAGCAGTTCCCTGGGGGCCTGAGGGCGGACACGTGGCCTCTCCCTGGTGGCCGGGCTCACCCACCGCCCCGATGACCCCGTCCCCTCCGGGCGCCTTGTCCCTGCTCCTTCGGGGTTTGCTTGAACCGGTGTTTCTCCTTTGCAGCTACAGGAAGACCCAGGAAACCCTCTCACAGGCGGGACAGAAGACCTCGGCCGCCCTGTGTACCGTGGGCTCCGCCATCAGCCGGAAGCTCGGAGACATGCGGTGAGGGTCCGGGGCTTTAGATCCGCAGGAGGGTCTGCAGGATACCTGCCGGGCCCAGGGGTGCCCACCTGCCCCGGGCCAGCTGACCTCACACCCTCGTAGCTGGTGCCGGGGCGGGTGGGAGCCCGTCCGAGTTCCCTAGAGAGAAGATGATTCTGGCGAGGGTGGAGCAGGCGGGCACTGCTGCGTGTTTGCCGGCCCGCCCTCGAGAGAGTGCCTTCCACGCTGGGCCCGGCTGAGTGTCTGTCCTGGAGGCTGGAGGCTGCCGAGACCCTCACGCCCCCGAGTACCTCTGGAGCAGGTGGGCATGCGTGGGGCTCGTGCCCTTGGTGGGCCGCCCACCGCAGTGCCAGCTGTGGCCCGATGGCCGCGCCGGCCCCCAGGCCAGGGCTCCCCTGAGGGTCCTACTTGGAGCTCCGAGGCTGCACCCTCGGGGCCTCCCGGAGCCGGAGGCAGAGTGTGGATTGTGGCCCGCTCCCTCCTCACTGTGCCCTCGGGGCCTCCTGGGGCTCGTCAGGGTGATTCGGTGGGTGGCCACCCACAGCGCAGGTCGCAGCCGTCGCCCGCTCCCTGACCCCTCACCTCAGCCTTGGCTGGGCTCCCTGCCTGCCTGCCTGCCTGCCTGCCTGCCTGCGGAGGTGAGGCGCGCTCCCGCCTCGCAGGCCCGCTGTGGCCCTGCGGGCCTCAGTGGGAGCTCTGCGCTGGCTGCTGGGCCCGAGCGCTCAGAAGGCCCAGGCCCCTCGGCAGGCAGGGGCCCCTTGTGCCCAGGCCCTGCTCACCTTTTAGCTTTGACTTCCTCACTCCTCCACCCGCCCCCCGCTTTTGATTTTGGGAAAAGCCTCAGACGTCGGAGAAGCTGAGCGGTCCGGAGGCCTGTGCCCCCAGGGCGCCAGCGCTGGGAGCTGTGCCCGCCGCTGGGCAGCGAGCCTGCGGTCCCTGCGGGCAGCTGCGCGCGGGCAGCAGGGAGGCTCTGTAGCGGCGGCTGTCCCGGGCCTCACGCCCGCGCGCTCGCACCTGGCTCGGGCTGTGCCGGTGGCTGAGGCTCCCCTGACCCCACGCCCGCCGCGCTCCGGGATGCCCGCTCCTGGGGCGCGGCCTCTCTTCCCCGTGCTGGTCTGACACGGGTGGGCGTCCGAGAGTGGCAGAGGCCTGCTGGGCGAAGCCTCGTCCTCCTCTGGGAGTGTTCGCTTTCAGGGTCCCTCACTCGGCCGAAGCGTTCTCACTCCCTTCTGGGTGGCTCCGCGCCAGGGTAGAGCCCCTGGTGTAGCCGGCCCCGCTGTCTCGGTGGCAGGTCTGCACAGGCCACACTTCTCCTCTGCGCCCCTGCTCCCGCCCTCTGCATGGTCCCAGGGCTGCGTCTGGGCTGGGTGCTGGCGGGTCCTTGGTGGCCCCGCCTCGCCGCCCAGCCGTGTGCTCGGTGCTGTGGCTCTGACGTCGCTGTGTCCCTCCTCTCCCCGTGGGGTTTCAGGTGGCTGCTGAAGCTCAGCCAGTAACCTCCGTGGGAGGGAAGGTCAGGCCCAGGGAGGGTTCCAGCACGAGTTCAGATGTTCGGGGCCGGGTCCCGCGCTCAGCTCGCCACAGCTGTGTCCTCCAGGCCTGTCCAGGAGTGGCCCTGCCTGGGGGGTGGGGTCAGGGGCCCGGGCGGAGCAGGGCGGGGCCTCCAGCTGGCCGGTTGACCTTCAGCGGGGCGACAGGCACCCCGTTCCACTGTCGGGCCCCTTCCCCCAGGCAGAGCGGGTCCTGCCGCCCACCTGAGTGCTGCGGGTGCATCAGGCCGGGTGACTGTCACTGGTGAAATGAGCTCCGTGTTGGAGCGGCCCTGTCCCCCAGCCGCTGCTGGCCGCTGCCCTTGGACACAGGTTTCTGGGTCAGCCTCTGTGACCCCTGGTGACAGAGCCAGAGCACACCACGGCGCTCAGCCTGCCCCGGGCCGTCCGGCTGCGGCACAGACCCGAGTCGTCTCTCCCCCGCCCGCCCCCGCCACGCACCTCGCGGCATCCCGCACGTGCAGGGCGCTCGCACGGGACTGCGCTGCAGGGAGGCTGGAGTGCGGGGCACATGTCGCAGGGCAGTGTGGTCACGGGCTCCTGCTGGCCATCCAGCGCACCCCTGCAGGGCCGGGCAGGGTGGGCTCTCCTTCCTAACGCTGCTTTTCTCTCTCCTGCCGCTGTCACCTCTCAGGGCTCGGCCGTTCTCACACTCCTTTAGGTAAGACGGGCGCTGGACGTGCCTGGGGAGGCTTTGCTACTTCGGGGCAGAGTGGACCCTGTGGCCCAGGGAGGCTGTGCTGGATGAAGCCAGGCCTGCCAGGCGTGTCACCCGGCTCCCCCACGGCCTCCCAGTGTGGCCGCCAGCCCGCGCCCGAGTTACGCCCCCTCCGCGGTCTCTGAGCTCCCCCCTTGGCCCCAGGCATTTGGGACCCAGTCAGCAGCCTTTCCCCGCACCTGCCCCACTGATTAAGCTGCTCTTCCAGCCCGGAGGCCCGGAACCCAGGCGGCACAGGCGCTGGCTCTCCGTAGCCTTCCCTGACCGGGTTCTTAGTGACCCCCCTGGAGGTCACGGGAGGGTGACAGGCGGCCCCTTGCACCGAAGGTGTTTTGGGGGCTCCAGGCCCAGGGCTTCTTGGCTTCCCTGTTTCGGCACTGCCTTTGGCAGTGTCACGCTTCTGGGTCCACGAGAGGGGCCTCTTGGGTCTGGTTTTCCTTGGGTGAGGGCGGCCGCCGCCGAACTCGGGTGTGCCGCGTGCTGACTCTCTTCTCTGCTCTTGCCACGCTTCCGAGCAGCAGCTCCTCCATCCGCCACTCCATAAGCATGCCGGCCATGAGGTAACGGGACCTGCCCCCAGCTCCGGGCGGTGGGAGCCGGGTGGGAGGGTGGCTCCTGGCCCGCCTCGCGCTGCCTGTGTCCCTGGACTGGGGCCCATCTCCCGGTGGCTAGGCTGGGGAAGGCCTGCTTCTCAGCTGCAGCACTCGTGGGGATGAGGCCCAGAGGAGCCCCTGTGCTGACCGGGCTCCGCCTGGGACTCACCAGGGCTGCGCTCAGGGTTGAGCCAGGAAGGGGCAGAGAGGTCCCCGGGCGCCAGCTCCCAGGAGGCTTTGGTGTCTCCAGGCCCTTGGTGGAGACTTTAATCTGTGTCTCTGAGCACCTGAGCACCTTGACCTGCTGCTCGTGTTCTGGGGTGCAGCCTGGGTGCCCACAGAGCTCCTGTCCTTGCTCAGCAGAAGCCGGTGCGGCTGCCACGCCCAGAGCCTGCCCGAGGCACGGTGCCTCGAGCCTCGTCTCACTGTGCTCTCAGCATCGCCCTCGGTGGAGTTCCCGTCGTGGCTCAGTGCTAACAAACCTGACTAGCATCCGTGAGGATGTGGGTTCTCTGGCCTGGTTCAGTGGGTTAAGGATCCGGTGTTGCCCTGAGCTGTGGTGTAGGTCGCAGACGCGGCTCAGACCCCATGTTGCTGTGGCACAGGCCGGCAGCTGCAGCTCTGATTTAACCCCTAGCCTGGAACCCTCCATACGTTGCGAGTGCGGCCCTAAGAAGAGAAAAAAAAAATTGCCCTCGGTTTCCGTCTTGCTTGACATTTGGGAGGGGTCCGTCGTTGGCCCACGTGAGGTCTGGGTCTCACCGGCTGGTGGCCTGAGGGTCTTCTGTCCTGCCGCTGGTGGGCATGGCTGATCGCTGTTCTGACCCGAGGAAGCCTCTGGAGTGACCTTGACTGGGCGCTCTGCAGAGGGCGGCCTTTTTTTGGCTTGTCACGTTTTGTCTTGTGCAGGGACCTCTCCAGGCGGTGACCCTCACCCCAAGGCCTTGGGTTGGGAGGCAGCACGGCCGCCTGCTTCTCACGCGCGCGTTCCCTCCTCTCTCTGCAGGAGCTCTGCCACCTTCAAGTCGTTTGAGGACCGAGTTGGGACCATCAAGGTAACTGGGCCCTTCCGGCAGCTCTCCTGCTAGGGCCTGACGCTGCGGGCTCACGTGCAGGCAGTTAGGGGCCCTGGGACCTGTGTGGTTTCCACGGCGACAGCACCCTGCAGCCCCACAGCCAGGAGGGAGGCTGGCACAGCACGGCCCGGGTGGCGCTCAGCTCCGGCCCCGCAAACGTCTCACAGGCTGCCTTCCCCTAACCTGTCCTCCACTTGTGTCGTGTCGTCATGTCAGAGCGTCACGGAAACAGAGCTGGCCCCTGTGGTCTAGCCCTCTGGGCTCGGCCCTTTTCAGTGCCGGACTCCCTGGGGAGACGTCCTGCCCGTGGCCTGGGTGGGTGTCTTTCCCTTCATTGCGGAAGCGCTCGCGGAGATCCCACGCCTTGAGCTCCCGGCGGGGCCTGGGCTCTGCTGGGCTCCGCCAGGCACTTGGGCTCCGTCTCAGGTCTCGCTCTCTTGGTCTTTCCCTGTAGTCTAAGGTTGTCGGCGGCAGAGAGAACGGTGGTGACAGCCTGCCTTCCCCGGCCGGGAGTGGCGACAAACCCCTGCCTGATCACATGCCCTTCTAAGCCCAGCGCAGCTCTGCGCGGCCACGGACAAGCACAGCCTCATCGCCACAGCTGCAGCTGCGTGCAGTGGGCTGGGCGGCCGGCCCCGGGAATGCTCAGAGCTGGCTTGAGGACGGTCATGCCATCACTTGGGACGTGGCCGCAGGCTCGCGTGGGGCAGAGGACACGTCGTGTGCGCTTGCTTCCCACTGTGTCAGCACAGGCGGCGGTCTCTGGGCCAAAGCCCGGCTCCCTTTGGGGGCCTCGTTCGCTCATCGCGTGTTCAGGGAAGAGCGGGCCGTGCCTTCTCCGCTCCTTCCCGGAGGCGCAGAGGCAATGCCTCCAGAAAGCCCTGCCGATCTACAGTTTCATTTCAACATGCGAAACAGACTGTCCGTTTTCTGAGCCCCGCCAGAAGGATGATCAGCAGCTGCCTGATTGTCACACTAATGATCTAGCTTTAACACGAGCAAATTCTTTATTTTTTAAATGCAGTGGATTTTTCAAAGATTAAAACTAAGCAAAGCAACTTTAGCCTCATAGTTAGAAAATATTATTTCTTTGGACTCAAGCTGAATACATGCCTTACATCGCCTTATGCTTCGTTTATGATGTTTTTATATTAGAAAGGAGGGTTCTCTCGTGGGTTTGGACACTGTGTAGAGTTCTGCGTCCAGCATGGCCGGGCCAGCGGTGTCTTGCACAGATGCACGCCGTCTCCGCGTATGAAATCTGCTTCTCCCTCCTCTCACTGACCACGGCAGCTCCCGCTGACCAGCGGGTCCCGGGCCAGTGGGGCAGGAGAACGGAAAAGTAGCCCCTCCGCAGGGGGGCAGCGCTGCTCCTGGGGGGCCAGGCCCATGCATTGCTGGTCAGCAGCTCCAGCCTGCCTGTGTGCTGATGCTGGGGACAGTGAGCCGCGGGCAGACCCTACAGGTCGGTCAGGAACCGGCTGCTCAGCCAAGCCTCGGCTGCGGCCTTTTCTCTGCAGCTACGAAGGTCTCTGTCCCCTTTGATGCCGCCCCGCCCAGCAGCCTCTCACCCAGGGCCCCGCGTTGGGTGTGTCTGGAGGGGCAGTTCCGTGCCTTACTGGCTCGTAGCGGGCAGAGACCTCGCCCGCATCTGTGCGCTCACGAAGCGGGGGAACCGTCAGCTCGGTGTCCGCTTTGGTCAGCTGTGCCGTGCTCTCCGCAACCTGAGTGTCTGCCGGTCACTGCAGACACCGGGGTGGGGGCGCGGCCACCCTGTGCCTTGGGAGGCACACACCTGCCGGTGTCCTTTCTCCGGGATCAGGTCCCTCCGCTGCGGTGTGGGGAGAGGCAGGGTGCAGGGCTAATGACCGGCAGATCTTTTCCTGAAAGTAAACGATGGGTGACTTGCCAATAAAGCATTCCTTTGGGGGGAAGTGCACCTCCGCGTGTGTGGCGTGTCTTACTTCACTCAGGAAGGTGGCGAAAGAGCGGCAGGTCAACCAACAGGATCCGTGTAATCAGGAGCCTCCGCCCCAGGAGACGCGGGCAGGAAATAGGTGACGCCAGCACGGACTCCAGGTGTTGGGTGCCATGAGAGGAGGTGTCGGCGACAAAGCTGTGGGCATGGGGGGGAGGCGTGTGGAGGGTGGGCGGCAGCCAGCCAGGTTGCCGGTTGGTCAGGGCTGCCCTGCAGCAAGAGGGCGGCTGGCCGGCCAGGGCGCCCGACGGAGGCTGGCTGCCACGTGGCTGTGGCTATACCGGCCGTCGCGGTGCAGGAAGGTGAACAGGCGGAGGGCTCACGGGCAGAAAGAAGGGGTTCCTGCCCCTCAGGCCACAGCGCGCCTCACCCCACCCTCGGAACCCCACGGCTGGGGGTGACGGCAAGGACGGAGGGCCGTCGGAGAGGAGCGGACGGGTGGCGACGACAGTGTCGGGGGCAGGGCCCTCCTTCCGGAAGGAGCACACGGCCGCCTTGGGAGGCCTGCCCGCCCGCCGTGCAGGGATGCTGGCAGGGGTCCCCAGGGCAATTCCATGGCCTGTGCTAAGTGTTTTAAGGTCACCTGTCCACCGGGTTCAAAAGTCAAAACTGGATGCCAGGCACACTGGGGAACGCGCCCGTTCCCTGCCCACCCCCCGTCTGTGGTAACTGTGTCTTCCCAGGGTTTCCTTCACTCAAGAGCAAGCGTGCGTGCATATGTACACACACACACACACACACACAGACACACACTTAGGGCCATAGGTGCGGCATATGGAGGTTCCCAGGCTAGTAGTCCAATCGGAGCTACAGCCACTGGCCTACGCCACAGCCACAGCAACAGATCCAAGCCACATCTGCGACCTACACTGCAGCTCACGGCAACACCAGATACTTAACCCACTGGGGGAGGCCAGGGATCAAACCTGCGTCCTCATGGATACTAGTCAGATGTGTTTCCCCTGAGCCAAGACAGGAACTCCAATTTTTTTCCTTTTTTTTTTTTGATCATGGTGTGCAGCAGCTTGATGTGGGATGTCAGTGCCCAGACCAGGAACTAAACCCGGGCCGCAGAGGTCCTAATCACTAGCCCACCAGGAACTCTGAAAGCGTGTTCTCACTCCCTTCCCATTATTACTAAAAGATGGCTCACAACTCTATGCGCTCTGTCCTTTGTGAGAATGCTGGGCCCTGGAATGCTAGCCACATGCCCCTAAGACCTGGGGAAAGCCTGCACTGCCCTGGTGCTTCACGCGCATCCGTTTCCCCCGTGTCGGGTGTCCCAGAGGGGAAACCCCTTTACGGGGAGTATCGGACCTCCTTTGGGGTCAGAACATGGCGCGTTCCAGGCGCAGCAGCAGGGAACGTTGGAAGTTTCCTGGAGGTCTAATGGTTAAGACTTGGAGCTTTCCCTGCTGCTGCCTGGGAACCAAGATCCCACATCAGGCCACAGCACACCACAGCCGAAAACTCAAACAACCGCAACAAAAACAGTAGGAAAAGTGAATAGCTTCAAACTGTATGAGATTTGTAGCCCAGCATGGCAGCCTACCACAACACGGAGCTGCACCAAGTGGGGGAAGCGCCACCGCTGCCGCAGCCGGCATTTCCCCACATTTGCATGGCTCCCATGTGGTCTTCACTTGTTCAGTATTTAGATGTCTTGTGGGTAAGTGTTTGCTAGCCCTGGTGTGTTACAAGGGTGACTCTAGCCCTCAGGTGTCTGCCCTAAGCTGGCAGTACCTGCTTCCCTGAAGTCCCGGTCTCCTGTCTCATGGTTAGGATAAGGGGTGAGACTGCAGTCATCGCCAGCGTTTGACGGCATCCTTCCTGTCTTATTTTCTCCCACAGTTTGGCTTGTTTGTCTCAAACCATATCGTTGCACTCGAGTGTGCTTGTTTCCCAGTTGCGCAGATTTCCATTTTCACTATTATGAATAACGCTATCGGGTGCAGCTTAGTGCGTACTCCTTTCTCTGTACTGGGGAACATTTTCTTCAGGAGAAAATCCCTAGGAGTTCCCGTTGTGGCTCAGAGGGTTAAGAAACCAACTAGTATCCATGAGGGTGAGAGTTCAATCCCTGGCCTCCGTCAGGGGTTAAGGATCCGGCGTTGCCCCAGCCTGTGGTGTAGGTCACAGATGTGGCTCAGATCCGGTGTCGTTGTGGCTGTGGTGTAGGCCGGCAGCTGTAGCTCCAATTCGACCCCTAGCGTGGGAACTTCCACCCCTAAAAAGACCAAAGAAAGAAAGAAAATCCCTGACGTGGAACTACTGGGTCCGAAAGACTCCTCAGGGCCCTCCTCGCCCGTTTCTGCAGGGCCCCGCAGTCTGAACACAGCTCCGATCGGAAATCGGCCCCAGGTCCATTTTGTCTCTCTCCTATGGTTCTGGCCCAGAATCTTTCATCCTCTTGAATCCAGAGACATCGGTACTGGAGTTCCCACTGCGGTTCTGTAGTAATGAACCTGACTAGTATCCGTGAGGATGCAGGTTCTATCCCTGGCCTTGCTCAGTGGATTAAGAATCCATCATTGCTGTGAGCTGTGGTGTAGGTCACAGAGGCGGCTCGGATCTGGCATTGCTGTGGCTGCAGCTCCAATTGGACCCCTAGCCTGGGAACTTCCATATGCCTCGGGTGCGGCCCGAAAAGGGAAAAAAAAGCCCTTCTGCTGCTTGTTTTTCCAGCTTATGCCTTTTTTGTGCCGCCTGACTAATGTTGCACAACTTAATGACTGCCAGGAGACTTCCTGAGCTCTCTGCCAATTACAGACCCTGGGCCTGGACCAAACTGGGTAGTTCAAGGATGGCAGAGAGGTGTAAGAAGAGGGTAGAGGTAAACGGGGCTGGGGCTTGTTGTCAGAGTTTGGATTTTACTCAGTGTGTCACAGGGAGACTTGGGTGTCACAAGGTTTCTGTGTTAAGAATGTGACTTGGCTGAATGCCAGTGGGCAAGTGCGGAAGTGAGGAGGCAAGAGAAGCAAACAGAAAGGTCGATCTGGACCGCTTCTAGGGTGAAAACGGCACACACAGGTGTATCCGGCATTCAGTACACGGCAGAACAGCGAAGGGTGAAGAGCAGGTCTCCTCTCCCTCGGAGTCAGTGAAGGGGTCGTACCTGGACCGGAAGGGAAACGAGTAGAAGTTGGTACGACTGCCCATTCAAGGCACTGTTTGTAGGTGATTCTGGGAGGGTCTGGACAATGGCTGTGCCACTTCGGTGATCAGGGAGGCAGGAAGGAAGTCGCATATCTGCGCCGCGCGGGCGAGCAAATGTCAGTCCCTAACAGTGGTTCAGGGGTCCATCTCCCATCAGCTCCTTCTTTCGTTCTTTGACGAGAACAATTGCATTTCCCCAATTTTACGTGAAGCTCCAGGCAAAATCAGCCGCGAAACTAGTCCCCGCACCCTTTTGTGCCAGCACCTGCCGGCGAGGAGAGTACCTGAAGCACCGGTGGGCAGGCCCCGCCCCCGCGCCTCGGCCCCGCCCCTGCTGGGCGCTGGATGCTTCCGGCTCCGCTGTGCGAGCTCCGCCCACAGCTCCCGGAGCACCCGCGCCTGGACTGGCACCCAGGACTCCGCCCCCGGTAGGCGGAGCCTCCGCTGGGAGCTCGGGAGCCTCCGCCCACTGCTGTCACTCGGGCCACGCCCCTCACGGGCGGAGCCTCTGCCCAGCGCTCCGAGCGCACGCGCGGCCTGCCCAGCTCGCGGCTCCGACCCACCGGCGCCCACGTCCTCCTGGGAGCGCGCGCGCCGGTGCGGGTGCGTGCGTGAGCGTGCGTGAGCGTGCGTGAGCGTGCGCGCCCTCGCCGCCTCTGCCGGTGCTTCTCCCGCGCCCTCTGCCGCTGCCCCCGCCGCTGTCTCCGTCGCCGCCGCCGCCGCCGCCGCCCCCGCCGGGTCCCCAGGCGCAGCCCCGGCTGAGGAGCGCGTCGGCCGGCTGCCCAGCAGCACCGCGCAGGGAGGAGCGGAGCCGGCGGGCGGGCGGGCGCGCGGACAGGTGAGCTCGCGGCGGGCCAGCGGCGTCGCGTCAGGCCGGGCGGGGGCCTCCGGGTGACTGGGGGCGGGATGCGGGGGTGGCTGGCCACCCCCCGCAGGGGGCGCAGGGGGCGGGGGCGCAAGGTGGCGCGGTGCGAGGTGGGGGGCCGCGTGCCCGCAGCCGGAAATGGCGGCGACCCCCTTCCTCTTCGCTTTCCTCGCTCCGGGATCGGGGCGGGGGGCGGGGGCCGGGCCAGAGAGGCGCCTGGAGGCCCAGGCCGCGCGCCGTGGCCGGGCCGCCGGGCCTGCGCTGGGGTCGGCGAGACCCCACCTGCGGCGGCGGCGAGCGCCCAGGGGCCGGGGTGTGCGCAGGGCGCCCCCCGCCCTGGGGAGGGTCTTTCCTGCCCTGGGGGCCGCGGAGGGCAGAGCCGCCGGATCCAGCGGCCACGTAACCTGTCCCCGGCTCACGCTTTGAGCTCGGCGAATTGAGCTTTGTTCCTTGACGCGCTGTAAATTAATCTAGGGGGTGTGAATCGTCGGCCTGGTAGGAAAGAAATGTTTTCTCTGCATTGCAAGGACATAATTTGGAGCATCGCTTTGTCTTGTCTTTCGAAGAGAGTGTCAGGAACTCCTCCCTTCAGGTTCTGACTAGTTCGTGTTGGGAAGCTGGCTGGACTGGGAGCCCCCTTTCCATGTGCCCGAGATGATTTATCAGAATTCGTTTGGTTGTGCCATACAGGAAAGGGAAGGAGAAGTTTCAGTTTTATTTTGATTTTCGTGTTGAGGCTTGATAAGGAGACATTTTAACCAGCTGGTCGTAGCCTGATGGGCATTGTGCTGGACACCTTTGTCTGTTTACAGACTCCCTTAATGACAAAACAAGTGTACTGCCCATCTATAATTTGGTTGCCTAAAGGCAAAACTCCAGCCGTAGCTGAGATTTTTGGTTTATTTACTTGCTCCCCTCTTGCTCAGTGTTGTGCCGAGTTTCAGGATGGTGTCACCTGTCAAACGAGAGGTGAAGCTGAGGCAGGACTTAAGGGCTTTGGGAAACTATAGTTGAGAGCCAGCAGCTCTCCTTTCACCTGTCAGGACTCTGGGACCCCGGGCACCTCTGAGGGCTGTGGCCAAACCAAGGACTGTAGGAGTCGCTCTGGCCCTCAGGCTGTGGGGCAGGTACCTCCAGCTAGCACTGGGCGCTGAGGGTCGTGTGTGCTGCAGGACCCTGGCCCTGGTGAAAGTGGACCACCAGGGGGTCTGTGGTGAGCAGACACTCAGGTCTGCGTGTGGAGGAGACTCAGCCTTGCTGGGGGACCTCAGCTGTGGAACCTGTGGCCTTGGGGGGGCCCTTGCGGGGGAGGGTTGCCCCTTGACGCACTCTGCCCCCCTACAGTGGCCTCTTGGCCAGTCTCTCGACAGACTCGTGTGCCCTGTTCGTGGATCTACCCAGGTCCCTCACTTCCTCACTCTTAGGCCCAGTGAGGGCAGGCCTTGCCTATCTTACCTAGAATTCCAGCTCACCACCTCCGGTTTCCTGTCTCCCTTTCCTGTTTTATTTCCCCCAGCACTTAATTCTTCGGATGTCTTACTTAGTACTTTTGTTATACTTAATACTTTACCGTGAGGGCAGGTCCACAGGGTGGCTGTTTGGTGCAAAGAACAGCTTCTGGCACATACTCTGCGCCCAGTAAATGCCGGTTGGTTGAAGGAAAGTGATGAGCTGAGCAGGAGCTCTGCAGGACGGTGACCTTGTCACTCGGAAGTCACTGTGGGTGAGTACTGAATACCCAGGGTGCTGGGTGCTGAGGGAGGCCTGTGGCAAGTCGCCCCCTCTCGGGACAGGACAGCCAGTTAAGAGGCAGAGATCGCAGAGGTACTGGACGTCCCTGTACATCTTTTTGCAACTTTTAGTCTCTAGTTTCTTCAGAATAGAAACTTTTTGTCTGATCTGCCACTGGTAAGGGTGCTTTTAGAAATTTTGTCTTTGGTTAACCCCCTCCTCAAAGTAAAACCACACGCTGTTCTCAGACACGCAGTGACATTTGTTGATTAAGTGGCATGAGACGGAGTAAGCTGTTCGAGCCACAAGGAAGTGAGCGGTCCCTGGCCCTCAGCCGAGGCTCGCTCCTCGCTCCTCGCTTTGAGGCCCTTGTAACCGTGCTGAGTCCTGCTTTGTGACTAAGGGACCCGTGTCATGTGCCGAATCTTCACTCAGAGTGAGTTTATTTTCTTGGTTTTCATGCGTTGTATCAGTGTGGTGCGCGTCTCTCAGCCCTTTTTGTCCCCGAGTCCCCTCGCTCACACAGGGTGGCTCTGTGCTCCGTCTCAGGCCTCTGCACTGGTTCCTGGGCTGACCACCCACCTACCAGGCTGCTGGGGGTGCCTGTCCGGGCTTCAGCATGAGACGCTTGCATTGGTCCTGGGCCCTGGTGGGTGCTCCGCAGGTGTTTGTTGAATCAGCAACTAAAGCGCATGGAGGCTGGGGTAAGGGGACAAGCTGGGATTTACTTAAGGGGGAGCTTTGCCTCTTTATCTAAAAGGAGCATATGATGTGGAGTTCCCTTTGTGGCGCAGCGGAAATGATTCCGACTAGTAACCATGAGGTTGCAGGTTTGATCCCTGGCCTCGCTCCGTGGATTAAGGATCTGGCATTGCTGGGGCTGTGGTGTAGGTCAGCAGCTTTAGCTCCGATTCGACCCCTAGCCTGGGAACCTCCATATGCCTCGGGTGTGGCCTTAAAAGATAAAAAAGAAGACGTGAAATGAGCATATGATGGACACAGATGCCATCACCCTTGAAAAATTCCATGACTCCTTTTCAAAGTACTTTGCACAGGGCTTGGAGGATGTAGTGCTGTAGGCCAACCGCGTCTCAGCCCACGAGGGCAGCCAGGTTCCCAGTAAGGAGACAGGGCCCTGTGTCTCCAGGGCAGGAAGCGGAGTGGAGACTGGGCTCTTGGTGGTGCCCTCCGCCCGGCATCCCTCGGGGGCGCTTCTCGTGTCCTGGCTAGTCGGGTCAGCTCAGACCCCTCCTGCTCTGTCCCAGTCCTTCCCGTCTGGGTGTCAGCAAGATCTGTGCCAGACCTTCCTTCCTGAAAGAGGACAAGATTAGGACGCGCTGAGTGGGGGTCCTGGCACTCCCTACTGCGTGTGGGGGAGGGGCTAACAGGGTGATGGACGGCAAGATATGGACGGCAAGAAATGTAATCATGTGCGTCCTGAGTGTAAGTGGCAAGGAGGCCGAAAGTGATAATAGTCACATTTTATGAAAATGCTGCCTTTAATCTAAGAGCAGGAACTGTTATGGCTCTGGGGCGCTCATACCAGCCAGCTCTTAGGTAGTGACATCCCCTGAAGAGGATTAGCAGCCAGTCTGTTACCGGTCGCTCGAAATTCAACTCAGAAGATTTAAGGATTAGATTACCAAACAACCTGTAGTTTAGATTTTCCTCCCTCATTCTTTGCATTAATTTTGTTTACGTTCTGCTGCTGAAATGGTGTGTTCTGCCTCAGTTCTTGGTGCTGGCAGACACTTAGTAGATTTTGGTTGTCAGTAGTAGGAATTGTTTTAAATTCTAAGAGTTTAGCAAATACTAGTAGTTCACACTGAAATTGCGGAAATGAAGTACAGCATCTCATTGTCTAAAGAGAGAGTGTGGGGTGAGACCAGCTTTGGGATGTCACTGAAAATGCCCTTTTTGGGGGGCTGTGCCCATGGCATGCGGAAGTTCACAGGCCAGGGAGTGAACCCACACCACAGCAGTGACCCGAGCTACTGCAGTGACAGCACCAGATCCCTAATCTCCTGTGCCTCCAGGAAACTCCTGAAAATGCCTTCCTAAGTGGTTTCCTTTTCAAGAGTTGTCTCTACACATTGAAAGTCCACCTCATTCCTAAATACAACTGGTTTTTAAAGCTCAACTATTCCATTTAGGATGGATAAGCAGTGAGGTCCTGCCGTACAGCACAGGGAACTGTGTCCTGTCTCTTGGGGCTGCACATGATGGAAGATACATGAGAAAGAGAATGTATGTGGAGTTCCCCTCGTGGCTCAGCGGAAACGGATCTGACTGGCATCCGTGAGGACACAGGTTCGATCCCTAGACTCGCTCAGTGGATTAAGGATCCAGTGTTGCCATGAGCTGTGGTGTAGGTCGCAGATGAAGCTCAGATCCTGCGTTGCTGTGGCTGTGGGAAATGTCGGTGGCTACATCTCCGATTTGACTGCTAGCCTGGGAACCTCCATATGCCTCGGGTGCATCCGTAAAAAAGACAAAAAAAAAAGGGGGGGGCATGTATATAGTATATGACTGGGTCACTATGCTGTACAGCAGAAGTTGACACAGCACTCCAAGTCTCCTGCAATTAAAGAAGAAAAACTCTTAGTTCTGTGGCGGAAACCTTAGTCTTTTATTCCTGACACGATTAAACCCAACTAATATTTTTAAATTGTTATTTATTTTTTTATTTATTTTTACCTTATCTAGGGCCGCGCCCATGGCATATGGAGGTTCCCAGGCTAGGGGTCTAACAGGAGCTGTAGCCGCCGGCCTTCACCACAGCCACAGCAACGCGGGATCCGAGCCGCGTCTACAACCTACACCACAGCTCAAGGCAACGCCGGATCCTTAACCCACTGAGCAAGGCCAGGGATTGAACCCGCAACCTCATAGTTCCTAGTCGGATTCGTTAACCACTGAGCCATGACGGGAACTCCTTAAATTGTTTTTTAAACACATTGTGAGTGATGAGTGAATAGTCCTTGAATGTGTGAGTGTAAGTAACCTTTTTCATCATCACGGGTCATTTATCATTACTGTCCTTTTAGTTTTCCACCACTGCACCGAGACACTAGCCAGCATGGTGGTTCAGGAGACGAAATGTGCAGTCCTTTGGGTCTTCTCTGCTGGGCTCCAAAGAATTTGTACCAGTTGGTTATAAAGTCGCAGTCTGGGGACTCAGAGGATCGGAATGCCGGCTTGCCGCCCTGTCTGTGCCCCGCCCTCTATCTCCGGGTCGCCGGCCCTCCCTTCGCCTGCCCTGTGCCTCTTTACTACAGTGAGAGCCAAGCTGGGGTTTGTTCTGCTCTGACCCTGCTTCAAAGGTAATGAAGTCAGGTGCTCAAGGCCCAAGACCCTGGGCTCCACCTCCCAGCCCCAGTCGGAGTGGAGGCTCGGCCTGGACAGAGCCGGACACCCCGCGGGGGGGCACATGCCGCCTTCTGGCTTTTCTTCCTTCTGTTATTGGAAGGGATTAGCAGCAGAGCGAATGAGTGACTTTTATCGAGGCGGTCCCACTGAGTTTTTCCTTGTTAAATAGGAGTGTCTTTAATTGTGAGAGGGTTTCTCTCTTAGTTAAATGAAAATTTCTGGGTCAAAAAATACAGACTTTATTCTTCCTGCTGTGTATTACCAACTTTTTGCCCCCTCTGGCAATGTGCATCTTTTTGTCTTCAGGATTTTTTTTTTTTTTTAGGGCTGCACCCGTGGCATATGGAGGTTCCCAGGCCTAGGGGTCGAATTGGAGCTATAGCTGCCAAACTATGCCACAGCCACAGCAACGCCAGATCCGAGCTGCATCTGCGACCTACACCACAGCTCACGGCAGCGCCAGATCCTTAACCCACTGAGCGATGCCAGGGATTGAACCTGCAACATCATGGTTCCTAGTCGGATTTGTTAACCACTGAGCCACGACGGGAACTCCCTATTTAAGAATTTTAAATAAAGACATGGTGATAATAGTGATAACTTCGTGATAAATGGACCTTTAAAGATGTGGAAACTAGTCCATTTCTTTTTTTTTTTTTTTTTGCCTTTTATGCCTCCATCTGCGATGCATGAAAGTTCTCAGGCTAGGGGTCGAATTGGAGCTACAGCTGCCAGCCTACACCACAGCCACAGCAACGTGGGATCCGAGCCACGTTTGTGACCTATACCGCAGCTCACAGCAACACTGGATCCTTAACACACTGAGCGAGGCCAGGGATTGAACCCATGTCTTCATGGATACTAGTTGGATTTGTTTCCACTGTGCCACAATGGGAACTCCCAAGTCTATTTTTTTAAATTAACTGATAAAGAAGTTGTATTCTGGATAACAATTGTTTTTCCCTTTTTTTGGCCACCCTGTGGCATATGGAGCTCCTAGACCAAGGATCAGATCCAACTTGCAGTTGCAGCCTGCACCGCAGCTGTGGCCAGTGCTGAATCCATAACCCACTGTGTTGTGAGGATCCCCCCGTGTCTCAGTGCTGCGGAGACGCCGCCATCCTGCTGTGCCACAGCAGGGACACCTGGATGACAGTTTTCCTTGTACTGTGTTTATTGCACACTGTGAACCGTGAGGCTCATGCATATAAAGTTAAATTCTTTCCATGTGGAGTTCCCGTCGTGGCACGGTGGTTAACAAATCCGACTAGGAACCATGAGGTTGCGGGTTCGATCCCTGGCCTTGCTCAGTGGGTTAACGATCCGGCGCTGCCGTGAGCTGTGGTGTAGGTCGCAGATGCGGCTCGGATCCCGCGTTGCTGTGGCGAAGGCGAAGGGCAGTGGCTACAGCTCCGATTAGACCCCTAGCCTGGGAGCCTTCATGTGCCGCGGGTGCGGCCCTAGAATGACAAAAGCCAAAAAAAAAGAAAAAATCTTTCCATGTGATTTAATAGTCCCGTTTCTCATTGTGAAATTAATTAGAATGTCTGCAATTGAAGGGTTACCTGTGAAGTGTTTCTTGACTTGTCCGAGCAGAGCTGTTTCCTCTTGGAAACGGTTACTTTTTGCTGTTAGCAGGACGCCCCCTCCCCCGGCAGCACACCCCCCCGAAATGGTCCGTGAGTGGCCAGGGTTGTTTCATGCGCGTCAGCCATAAGCCCCGGGCCCACCCCGCAAGGTGGCTGCCACGCGCTGGTCCGGATAAGGCGGCTGGAGCCGACGCGCTGCCCCGCGGAGCGAGGTCCCGCAGCACAGGCACAGGCGGCGCGGCCGTTGCCTCGTGAGACGCTGTTCCTCTTGCACCGCCCGCCGGGTTGCATGGCCCTAACCGCCTCTCACCTGCAGCGTCCTGCTCCCTGGTGCGTGTGTGGCAACAATAGCTCCACACTTGTTTATCTGTCCTGCCGTTTCTTTTGTAAAAACCCATCCGTGGAAGTTCCCGTTGTGGCTTAGCAGGTTACAAACTTGACCGGCATCCATGAGGTGGCGGGTTTGATCCCTGGCCTGGCTCAGTGGGTTAAGGATCCAGTGTTGCCGTGAGCTGTGGTGTGGTCGCAGATGCAGCTCGGGTCTGGCGTGGCTGTGGCTGTGGCGTAGTTCGGCAGCTGTAGCTCCAATTCGACCCCTAGCCTGGGAACCTCCATATGCTGCGGGTGCGCCCCTAAAAAGCAAAACAAACAAACAAAACCAGATCCGTGACCAGGGCGACTGTGACCCGGCACCCTGAGGGGCCGGCCTGCGTGCGGCTCGGGATGGCATCAGTCCCGCACTCCTCCAGCAGACGGCAGTGCTTGGACCCGCTCTCCCTTGGGAGGCCTGTGCAGACCTTCGTGAGCATCTGTGCTGTAGACCCTTCGCTTGTGGCATACCTTAAGCTGGTCGCAGAGTCTCAGTGTGTCATCAGGCAAACCTGTCCCTTGGTCAGACCCACCTGCTGCTCCCTGCAGCGGCCAGTGGTCTGCCCTGTCCTCCCCCAAGATGACCATCCAGTCGACTGACCGCTCCCCTCTGGGCGGTGGTCACGGCAGAGCACGTCTCAGTGAAGGGCAGCTCAGTGTGGCCTCACCTGACGAGACGCCAGCCCCCGAAGCCTGGAAGGCAGGTCTTCTGTGTTTTTAAAAGGCAAGTGACGATAAGGCGTGTTGATGGACTGTAGATTTTACACTTCAAATGTGTGCAACAGGGAGTTCCCGCTGTGGTGCAGTGGGTTGAGAATCCACCTGCAGCGACTCCAGTTACTGCAGAGGTGCAGGCTCGGTCCCAGCCTGGCCCAGTGAGTTAAAGGGTCGGGCATTGCCGCAGCCGTGGCGCAACTGATTGTAGCTGGGGTTGGATTCAGTCCCTGGCCAGGAACCTCCGTATGCCTCGGGTGCAGCCATCAAAGAAACACAAAAATGTATGCAGCGATAATTAATAGTGTTCAAGCTGAGAGTTAAGTAAAATATAAGCAGCCTTTCGTTCAGCATTATAAACTTTGTTCATATTCTGTCTATTGTAATAAAACAGTAAAGGGTTAAGGTAGTATTTTATTGAGATAAGACTTGCATTTTTTTTTTTTAATAGAACCACACCCATGGCACATGGAGGCTCCCAGGCTAGGGGTCCGATCGGAGCTGTAACCGCCAGCTTGCACCATAGCCTCAGCAACAGTGGATCCAAGCTGCGTCTGCAGCCTACACCACAGCTCACGGCAATGCCAGATCCCTAACCTGCTGAACCAGGCCAGGGATCGAACCTACAACCTCATGGATACTAGTCAGGTTTGTTAACCGCTGAGCCATGATGGGAACTCCCAAGATAAGACTTACACTTTAGTAAAAGAAAATAAGTTATTTCTGCTCAGGGCAGGGGGAAATAATTCCGATTTATAAAATAGTTTCTGAAAATCATTGTATGACATGTGGGACTCGGGCTTGGATCTGAATCACAGCCTCACTGGTCCCTGGCAGAGCGACCTTGAGTAGATTACTTCGTGGTTTCGAACCTTAGTCTTCTCATCTGTAAACTGGAGGCCGTGATAGTAGTGGCTAGTACTTCCGGTGCTCCCGGCCCTGCGACAAGCTCCTGGCACCGTGACGAGCCCGCTCTCGGACCCGTGGCACCAGGCTGTTTCCACCCCCATCGGACAAGGAGAGGATGGCGGTGATTAGTAACTTGCCCAGGGCACAGCCCATGAGTGGCAGGGCCAGGTTCCAGCCCAGGCAGGTGACCAAGGGCTGTACCCACTGCCCCCAGAGTGGGTGTCCGTCCAGCAGTGTTGCCTAAATGCCTGCACGCGTCCACCATAGCTACTGTCTTGGAAATGACAGCAGTAGTTACGAGTTCTGTTACTGAGCAGCTGCGACAGCACACGCATGTGTCTTGACACGTACCTCTCCTGACGTCAGGCGTCTCTTAGAGCCGCCTCGTCCTGGTGTGGCTCGTGCACCTGGTACTTGGTTTCGTGCCAGATTTGACAGAACTGTTTGATTCTGGTTATAGTTGCTGGGAGTCGGTCACTCTGAAGCCGTGTCTGCTGCTTCATCAGAGGTGGTCCACCAGTGGGAAACACTGGGCTGGCCCCTCTTCAGGGGACTGTCACATAGAGCGGCCCTGGCTGGGGTGTCACAGTGCAGAGGAGTCATGCCGTTTCTAGCAGGTGCATTTCGGAACGTGTTCCTGTTGGAGACAGAAGGCGTCATGGTGGCATCTGGCACATTTGATGTACTGTTGTCCACTGTGTGTGTCCTGGGCTCCCCTTCCTTCTGTATTGGGGGTGGGGCTGCAGCCAACATGGTGAGTCACCTAATGGTCAGTGTCACAGTGAACTGCCCAGAGCCTGTGGGGTCTCCCTGAAAGGTAGGCAGTGTCTTAGCCTACGTTCTACGGAGTGGTGCTGACATGGCCAGGATGAGTTTGTCACAGATTCTTTCATAGGTTATTCAAAGCTGAGGATTTGAATGTTGTGAGATTTCCAGATACTGAGACAGTTCTTCTGGCAGGCGTTCATGAGAATGGACTTGTCCTTGGTTGCCTGTCACATTACGGCCTTTTTGTCATGGTGCAGATTGCTCTGCGTCTCCCAGTCTGAGCGCTGACTCTCAGGCCCGGTCTGCAGAGAGCCCGGGGCAGCAGCCAGCTGCCTGGGTTAAAGAGCCTGCGGCTGCAGTGCCCCGAGACGCTGGGTGCGATGAGGCTGCGGCACCAGCAATCAAAAAGCTCCGCTGCTCCACTTCCATGAAAAACACTTTGTCGGCCACTGTCTGGTTTCATTCGAGACTTGGGAACATGTGACGGTTTCTGGAAGTGTCCGGTCACAGCCTGGGGTCCTCCCCTGCAGCCCTGGGCAGTGGAGTGCGTGCCTGCTGGCTCCTGGGCTGTGCTGGTGGAGACGGCGCTGCGTCTGTGCGCCGTGCTCCGGACGTCAGCATTCTGGCTTGTTTCAGGCTCCCACACAGAGGCAGCTGCCCGCGTGCTCCGGGGGCTCCCCGGTGTCACCCCGATCCACGCTGCCATGTGCACCGCAGGGAGGCTGAGCAGCAAGACCGGGGGTGCCCCTTCCTCGCCGGCCCGTGGGTAACTCCTCGTGAGTCGTAGGCTTTTGAGAATATTCAGCTTCTTTTGACTCTCCTTGGGTTCACACACACATTTACAGTTATTTTCCTCAGCTTCTGATCTGCTTTTCCTTTTTCCTTACATAAGCATCAGTTTATAAAAGAAAACTCCGTTTGCTCTCTGGATGTGAGTCGCTAGGGATAAATGAACTCATTCACTGCCGTGATGCCCGGACGCGGGGGTTGCTCGGTTTCTACCTAAAGGGCTTCGGGTGCTGGGTTGCATTTTACTCCCTTAATTCTCCCGGTTTGAAGGAAGGCTCAGCATCACTGTGGCTTTTTATTCTTCTTAGAATTAAGGAAGAAAGGTGAACTCTTTAGGGTTCTTCTGTTTTCCCAAAGAGTCTGGGGACTCCTTACGTTTGGAACTCAGTTTCATGTGGGAATCAGGGTAACAGGACTGCGACCCTTGGCTTGATCCCTTTCACCTCGCCGACTCTGGGTCTGCCTCCCACTTCGTGCAGATTTGTGCCTGGAGTTCGCTGGCGGCCAGTCCCTCCCGCCGGGCGTTGCATTCACGTCTGCTCTTGGGATAGGTGATAGTCCAGTTACACGCACGGACCATAACTGCTGTGTCCGAGTGTCCCCAGCGCTGGCCCTCCCTTGTCCTGAGGGCGGCCAGTGCTCCAGCCCCAGCTGCTTCCTGAACGTCTTCTGGCAGCTTTTTAGGGGGTTCTTCGTGGATTTTAAATGAAGATTCCTTCCAAGCAGAGAGGTCAGCTGTTGCTGAAACACCGGCTGTGTTTTGTCATTGATGTTTCCGTTGGTGGTGGGGTTTCGCTCCTGTGGGTTTAGGTTGCAAGCGCAGGAGGCAGAGCAGCGGTGCCGCCCCAGGCCGCGCCGTAGCCCTCCCGGGCGCACCCCGGCCGGGTCTCCCCACCTCTTCCCGAGCCATCACCGATGACTCCCCAGTCCCTGCTGTCCTGACTGGAGGCAGCAGCATCTTTGTCCTCGCGTGACAGGGCTTTGTCCTCCCACTAGCTTGAGGTATTGGCCTTTCTTCCTTTTCTCCTCCTCCTCTGACTGCTGCTGTCTGTCCTTGTCCCTTTACACTGTCAAGGCAGAGAAATTCACATTGTGTTTTGTGACCGTAAAGTTGCCTGTCTGTAACTGTATTGCTGAAGACCCATACAACGCTTACATTATTTCCCCTGGTGGAAACAGTGTTGATTTCAGAGCCTGGGTTCTTTCCTCTGGTCACACTGTCTTTCTAGTGTAGGGCTTCTCTCCACTGGTCCCTCGCAGTCTTTTACTTATATTAGCTTTTGTCTTAGCTTCTGTATTTTTATGTTTTTAATTTTTTTTTGCTTTTTATGGCCACACCCACAGCATATGGAGGTTCCCAGGCTAGGGGTTCAATTGGAGCTCCAGCCGCTGGCCTACACCACAGCCACGGCAATGCCAGATCCAAGCTGCGTCTGCAGCCTACACCACAGCTCATGGCAACGCCGGATCATTAACCCACTGAGCAAGGCCAGGGATCGAACCCGCCACCTCTGGTTCCTATTTGGATTCATTTCCGCTGCGCCACGACGGGAACTCCTTAGCTTCTGTATTTTTAGACTGCCCATCCTATGATCTATTATCTTTGTGACCTGGAGCTTCCCTCTGGGCACTCTGTCCTCCTGCCTCTGGCAGCACAGCGGCTTTCTTAGGCTGCCTGCGCGGCCACGTTCCAGGGCGGCCCACAGTGGGCACGGGGCCTGTGAGCGCCGAGTGGATACCCAGAGACAGCCGGGCGCCCTTGGTGTGGCCTTCGCACCGCTCCCTGTCCCCGGGGCGTGGGGAGCAAACCTCTGCACGCCAGGAGGTGTGGCTCAGGGGGTTTTTACCTTCTAACTGCTTTTAAAATCCTCCTTGTTAGAGTTCTCGCTGTGGTGCAGTAGGTTAAGAATCCAACTGCAGCCGCTTGGATTCAGTCCCTGGCCCAGGAACTTCCGGATGCGGCCGTTAAAAACAAACAAATTAAAAAAAAAAAAACAACCCTACTTGGAATAACTAGGATTAGAATTCTGTGCCCAAAGTGTGATTTTGGCTTCGGGGCAGAGTGTAGCCGTTTTCAGGTATCTGATGACTCGCGCCTGGTCTCTGGTACACGGGCCGCCGGCTCGCCAGCAGCAGCCGTCCCCGAGAGATGCCGCTGAGGCCACCGTGCTGCCCGCCAGAGGGTCGCAACGTGCGTGTGGACCCACCAGTTACTGGGGAAAACAGGCTTCTAAATACACGTTGGACTGAAGAAGAAAACGGGCGAGTGGACGAAGGTGCTCAAAACGGTACAGGCGTAGAGTGTCCTGGGCTGCGGCACAGCACCTGGGGCTGACACCGCCTGGCGTGTTTGACAGCTGCTGGGAGAGGAGACCTGAAACCTCGTCGGCAGGACTTCCTGTCGTGGCTCAGCGGTAATGAACCCAACCAGTATCCGTGAGGACGCGGGTCGATCCCTGGCCTCGCTCAGTGGGTTAAAGATCTGGCCTTGCTGTAGCTGTGGCGTAGGCTGGCGGCTGTAGCTCCAATTTCAACCCTAGTCCGAGAACCTCCACGTGCCACGGGTGGGGCCAGGAAAAAAAAAACCAAAAAAAACCCTGGAGTTCCCTTTGTGGCTCAGTGATTAACAAATCCGACTAGGAACCATGAGGTTGCGGGTTCGATCCCTGGCCTTGCTCAGTCGGTTAAGGATCCGGCGTTGCCGTGTGCTGTATTGTAGGTTGCAGACGCGGCTCGGATCCCGCATTGCTGTGGCTGTGGCGAAGGCCGGCGTCTACAGCGCCTGTTAGACCCCTAGCCTGGGAACCTCCATATGCCGCAGCGGCCCAAATAAGGCAAAAAGACAAAAAAAAAAAAAAACCCTAAATAGAATAGGCTTTAGGGAGAATCGTGAGGTAGATTCTTTTAAAGGAAGGGATTGTGGGAGTTCTCGCTGGCACAGTGGGATCAGCAGCGACGTGGGTGCGCTGGGACGCAGGTTCGATCCCTGGCCCGGGAACTCCATGCGCCGTAGGGTGGCTAAAAAAGAAGAAAATTTAAAAAATGAAAGGGATTGTAGTAAACATTGATTCAGGGTGGTGTGTGGGGGGAGAATGCAGGAAGTTTCAAGGTCACCAGTAATTTTCTAGTTTTTAAATTGAAGGATGGGCTTGTGGTCCTTATCACTGCATCCTGACTGTATGTGCCATTGGATTCCTTTCTGTGCGTCAAATATGACACGGTGAAGTGTTTCGGCAGAACCAGAATAGCCCTCCTTCTAAGCTGTTTTCAGATCCGACTCTTCCTGCGGTAGCGGTCTGACTCTCTCAGCCACTCTCTGTGAAGGCTCGCCGCGTGCTGAGACGGTGCCGGGGACGAGGCGACGCCCGTGTGCCTGTCCCTTTCCCCAGAGATGTCTGTCTTCTAAGGAGCGCGAGCGTGGCCCCTGAGGACAGGGCTTTTTGTCTGTTTTGTTTATTTTGGTCACTGCTAAATTCCCAGCTGTGAGGGTAGAGTGTGGGACGCGGCAGGAGCTTCGTAAACATTCGTTGAACAAACAGCACAGACATATGCTCGCGGCCCAGGACGGCTTCATAGATGTGCAGGGCTCTGCCGTGCGCCCGGGTGGCAAGTGGCTGGGACAGGCCTTCCAGGCCCAGGGGACAGGGCGGCAGGCAGACCGGGGAGCTGGGCTTCGGTGCTGCAGCCAGCGGGCTGTTGGTGAAGGACCCGAGTGGGGTGGTGACGGGGAGACAGACTGCATTTTCCGAAAAACCCTCCCTCTTGCCCGATCCCTGCTTACCTCTGGTCGGCAGGCCTGACTGTCGTCTCCCTGTTCCCGTCTGTGCGCGGCTTTGCGCAGGTGCCCCTCGCTTCTGAAGATACGCTGCTCTTAAAGAAGATGCAGGTCCCACCAAGGCCAGGCGCCGCGGACCACGGGGACGGCTCGGGTGGCGCGGCTGCTCCTGGCCCCTGCCCTGGGCCTTGAAAGCGGGCACCTTTGAAATGTAGTTAAAACAGACGCAGCTGTTCCTGTTGTGGCTCAGTGGGTTAAGAACCCCACATAGTGTCTGTGAGGATGCGGGTTGGACCCCCGACCTCTCTCAGCAGGTGAAGGATCCAGCGCTGCCGCAAGCTGCAGTGTCGGTGGCAGACACGGCTCAGATCTGGCGTGACTGTGGCTGTGGCGAAGGCCGGCAGCTGCAGCTCCAGTTTGACCCTTGGACCTGGAACTTCCTTCTGCCACAGGTGCGGCCCTAAGAAGCAAAAAAAAAAAAAAAATAAAACCCAAAAACACATGCTCGCGAGCACCACGCGCCGACAGGCTCCTTCCGTCCCCTTGCCCCAGGGGTGTACAGACCTCGGCGAGGACAGCCCCCGCTCAGCACAGAGGCGCATCCTGAGGCCAGTGCAGAGAATACCTGGTCCCCAGGCCACTCGGGGGGCCTCCTTGTGGTGCTGAGTTTGGAGCTGCGTGCCCGGGGTGCTGCATCTGGGGGCAGGGGGGCGGGCAGGTCACGAGAACTTGGAAGAAGCCGCTGCTGGGGAGGCGGGAGCCCTGGCCGAGGGAACACTCCTCACTTCATCACTTGGTTTGTGGGGTGACTTTTTTCCCTGTATTAGAAAAATGTTTATTTCTTTTACATCATTGAAGTGTACCTGCTCACTATAGAAACGTAAGGAAATGGGGTTCCCTGGTTAGGACTCTGCGTGTTCCCTGCTGCGGCCTGGGTTCAGCCCCTGTTCTGGGGACCTGGACCCCAAATCAAGCTGCTGGACACTGTGCCCCCCCAAAAAAATAAAATCTCGAAGTTCCCGCTGGCTCAGTGGTTTAAGGATCCGCCGTTGTCACCGCTGTAGCTCTGGTTGGGGCTGTGGTGCGGGTGGGACCCCGGCCCGGGACCTCAGCGTGTGTGGGTGAGGCCAAAGAGAAAACGCAGCAGGTGATAAAGCAGAGCTTACCTGGAGACTTTACCTAGTGACTCGGCCAGGTGTACGTTTTCCCGCGGTGGCTCTGAGACCAGGAGGTGCCCACACTCGGTGCAGCGACATCTCTTTGGCACTCAGCCACTCTTAAGTGGTGCTGGTGAGTCACAACTTGGGTAAGACGGCAGGCTCCCCAGGGAGTTCTCTTTTGTCAAATTAAGCAGCTGACTGCCTCTGGATGTCTGGGCCAATAGTCATTTACTTTTAAAGAGCAGACCCAGAAGTGTTACTGATATTTTTCTGTGGGTGGGGTCTGAAATCCAGCTGTTTAGTAGGCACTGAGTAACTGAGACGAAAAACGTTGGTCAGATTTGTGTTTCCTAGAGCAGTTGTTAAAGACCAGAAAAATTGCTTAGCTCGTTGTGGTTTAAACCTGACAAAGTCATGGTGCTTCTGCTGTGGAGTAAACGGGCCAAATACTTAGTGATGGAGGGTTGCCTAGAATGACTTCATCAGCATCAGTAAAAGTCCCAGCTGCCCGCCGAGGGCTCTGTGCAGGCCTGCGTGGTGGAGGGTCCTTGTGTCTAGACGCTTCAGAAGCAGGCACAGTGCCCTCACACCCCGGTCGCAAAGCCCGCGCGCTCTCGGATGGCAGTGAGGCCCGCTTTATTTCCGCTGTCGGCAGTATGTCATCGTCCCTTATGCTTGTAGCCAAGGTGGCTCACCTCGTGTCCCTCAGCCTAGCGCCTGTGACTGCCGGCTCGAGGAACCCCTGAGGAGAGTTACCTGGTGCGCTGGGCTGTGAGGAGGAGGTGGGAGGGCCCTGCCCGCCGCGGGGGTTCCCAGGCTCTCCTGCTGCAGCCCGGCCCCAGCGCCTTCTCACCACGTCTCGCCCTGTTTCTCCATTTCCTTCCTCGGGTAACTGTCTCGTGGCGGTGGTGAGCATACTGTCCATTTTTTTTGTTTTTTGCTTTTTTTCTTTTTGGGCCGCACCTGCAGCATATGGAAGTTCCCAGTCTAGGGGTCCATTCGGGGCTACAGCTGCTGGCTGTGCCGCAGCTCACAGCCACGCCGGATCCCTGACCCACTGAGCGAGGCCAGGGAGCGATCCCGCCACCTCGCGGTTCCTAGTCGGATTGTTTCCGCTGCACCACGGCTCCCGCGCGCCTCTCCGGAGCGCTTGCATTTTCCCCTCCCTCTGACTTTGCGCTTGGCTGACTGTGGAACCCAGGCTGAGCATCTCTCCTGCTCAGAATCGGAACCTGTTTTGTTCTGGGAGGTTCTCGGTTTGCCCAGGACAGCGCTGAGGCCGTGGTGCTGGGCCCAGTGGGGCCTCGGTCTCCGCCTTCGCGGAGGTTTGTTCCCTCTGTTGACCCCTTGTCTCGGCCGGCGTGTTCTCTGCCTCTCAGACCCCCGGGCCCGCTCCCTCCCGACCCCTCCTGTCTCCGGCCTGGCCGCGCCGGGCACGCCGTGTCCGTCTGCCTTGCGGGCGGCCGTGCTGCTCAGGGCCCCGCCGGGCTGTCGTGTCCTCCTGTCCTTTTCCTTCACGGCTCGTTGCGATCGCTGTCTCTGAGTGTATCAGGACAGTTTTGAGAGCGGTTTTGGGTTTACACAAAAATTGAGCGGAATGCAGAGTCCCCTGGTCGCCCCCCGCCCCGGTCGCAGGAGCGTTTGCGTCCTGCGTCAGTGTGGACGCGGCTGACCAGTCCGCGGTTTATGTCAGGGCCCACTCACTCCTGGTGTGGTTGCACGTTCTGTGTGTTTTGACCACATCGAGTGACACATATCTTCTGTAGCATCCGGGTAGTTTCACTGCCCGAAAAATCCCTGTCGTCTGCCTTCTCTTCTTCCCTCACCCCCGTCCCCTGCAGCCCCGATCTGTTTACTGTCTCCGTAGTCCTGCCTTTTCCAGGACGTCGTCGTAGAGCTGGAATCACACGGTCTATAGCCTTTTCTGATTGGCTGCTTTCACTTAGTTAAACGCACGTCCGTTTCCTCCGTGTCTTTTCGTGGCCGGAAGGCTCATTTCAGTTGGTGCTGAAGAACATCCCGCTGTCTGCGTGCTCGTTTATCCGTCACCGGCTGAAGGGTGTCCTGGTTGCTTCTGAGTGTGGACAGCTGTGAATACACCAACTTACTTTTAAGTAGTAGCCAAGAATCACACAGGGATTATTAGGGGAGTGATGAGTAAGCGTATTGTTTCGGGTCAGACACTCGAGGTTTTCCTAGGTGTCTGTCAGCTGGCGCTCTGATCCTGTGCAGGTCAGGGAGCATGCAGCGTGTGAGGTCAGCCCTTTTAGGTTTGGGGGAATTTGTTTTAAGGTCCAGAGTTTGGAATGTCCTGGTGACTTTTGATCGGTGTACAGTCTGTGGATGTCAGGGGTCACCTAGGTACCAGTTAGGTCATGGTGCCTGCCAGTGTTCTTCCCACTGTCGGGTTTTTCCTGCTTTTGGGGATGTGTGTGTCTGTGTCTGTTCTCTCAGTTTCTGAAGAGGGGTGTGTTAAAGTTTTTATGACTGTGAAATTGTCCTTTAGTTCAGCCAGTAGTTAATGTGTTTCAAGACTGGGATTTTTTCTTTGTTTGTTTGTTTTTGGTCTTTTTAGGGCTGCTATGGAAGTTCCCAGGCTTGGGGTCGAACACCACAGCCACACTGGATCTGAGCCATGTCTGCGACCTACACCACAGCTCACGGCAATGCCGGATCCCTAACCCACTGAGCGAGGCCCAGGATCAAACCGGAGACCTCATGGATACTTGTCAGGTTCATTAACCGCTGAGCCACAACAGGAGCTCCAAAGCTGTTTTTGAGGTGTGTCTGTCTCCCACAGACAGTGTGTCGTTGGGCCTCGCATTTTTATCCATTTTGACAGTCTCTTTTATTAGAGTCTTAAGAGTTTCATGTTTCTTTCAGCTTTTTAACTATTCCTCCTAGGGTTTTCTTTCTTTTTGGCACCAGCTGCAGCAGATGGAAGCTCCCGGGCCAGGGACCGAGTCTGAGCCAGAGCTGGGACTTATGTCAGAGCTGTAGCAACGCTGGGTCTTTAACCCACTGTGGCGGGCTGGGGATTGAACCAGTGCCTCCACAGAGACAAGCTGGGTCATTAACCCACTGGCCACAGGGGGAATTCCTCCTCCTTGCATGTTTTTTTTTTTTTTTTTTTTGGCCACCCTGCAGCATATGGAGTTCCCAGGCCAGGGATCACATCCGGGCCCCAGCTGTGAGCTACGCTGCAGCTGCACCAACACCAGGTCCTTTAATCCACTGTTGTTCCAGGCTGTGGATCAAACCCGCGCCCTGTCACTGCCAGAGACACCACCAGTCCCGTTGTGCTGCAGTGGATCTCCCCTCAGTGCATTTTTATTCAGGGGTTCCTCTAGGTATTGCAGTAAACACACTTAATTTCTTATAGTCGACTTAGGGTGGCAGTGTTGTAGCATAGTTAGAAACTGCCCCTGACATAGCCCCGCCCTGGGACCACTCGCGCTTCTTCCTGCTGTGGTTGAATGTGTTATATCTGTGTACATTGTTACCCCACAAAGTGGTGTGGGGTTTGGTTTTTGTTTTTTTTTGCTTTTTAGGGCCAAACCCAAGGCATATGGAGGTTTCCAGGCTTGGGGCCAAATTGGAGCTTCAGCCACCAGCCTACGTCACAGCCACAGCAACGCAGGATCCGAGCCGTGTCTGCGACCCACACCACAGCTCACGTCAGTGCCGGTCCTTAACGCACTGAGCGAGGCCAGGGATTGAGGCAGCGTCCTCATGGACGCTGGACACAGTGGGAACTCCACGTGGTGTGGTTTTTTTGCTTAAAAAGTCAAATGGAATAGAGTCCGTCAGCTGTGCGCTTGGAGTTTCCCCGTGTACCTTCTGATGTTGGCTCTGCGCTCTCGTAGACCAGCCTGCCATGGCAGACCAGAGACAGCGCTCGCTGTCCACCTCTGGGGAGTCGCTGTACCGCGTGCTGGGGCTGGACAGGAATGCGACCTCGGATGACGTCAAGAAGTCCTACCGGTAAGAGGCTGCGCCTTCCGAGCTGTGCCCGCCATTACTCAGAACCCTGCCTGCGGTCCTGGCCTGTTCGCTGTTCAGGCAACCCCGGGTCCATTGCATCTTTGTTTTTTGTTTGTCTTTCTCTTTTTAGGGCCGCACCCGCGGCATATGGAGGATCCCAGGCTAGGGGCTTAATCGGAGCTACAGCTGCCGGCCTACGCCACAGCCACAGCAACGCGAGCCGCGTCTGCAACCTACCCACAACTCACGGCAACACCAGCTCTTTAACCAGCTGAGCAAGGCCAGGGATCGAACCTGTGTCCTCATGGATGCTAGTCGGGTTCGTTAACCACTGCCCCATGACGGGAACTCCCCATTGCATATTTGTGTGTGGAGTGTATCTCCTTATATAGCTTTTAACTTATCTTAGTGTTTTCTCAGCAACAAAAAATAGTGCTTTGTGGATTAACGCACACCTGTGCCCTGGAGCAGACGGCTCCGGGGCAGGTCTGGCCAGGCTGAGCCGGGCCTCACCAGGTGCCTGTAAGGGCCACAGAACGTCCTCTGTCTCCTTAGCAAACGCAGTAGGCTTCGCTGCACCCTCCTGCCTGTCACGCCGCGGGCAGATGTGCAGTGAGCGGCCAGGCCACCAGGGGGCAGCAGCAGGGCTGGCCCAGGGCGGCTGCCCCCAGTCGCTTCTCACCTAGGCACCTGCTCCTGGGCGTGGGTAGGGCTGGGAGCCCCGGGGAGCTGCACAGCAAGATGGTGGCGGGCAAGCGTGCTCCTGGGCCCTCCAGCCCCAGGGGAGCGTGAGATGTGAGACCAAGAGATGGTTCTGGTTTGTAGGAAACTGGCCTTGAAATATCACCCTGACAAGAACCCCGATAACCCGGAGGCCGCAGACAAGTTCAAAGAGATCAACAACGCCCACGCCATCCTGACGGATGCCACGAAGAGAAACATCTACGACAAGTACGGCTCGCTGGGCCTCTACGTGGCCGAGCAGTTCGGGGAGGAGAACGTCAACACCTACTTCGTGCTGTCCAGCTGGTGGGCCAAGGTGAGGGCGCGGCACAGCCCCAGCCCGGCCTCTGGGCGGCTTGGCGGCCTGTCCCTGTCGTTTCCGCTCGGAGTCTCTGTGGTAGAAACAGACATACTTTCTTCATGGTCTGGATAATTTCTATTATTTGTTCAAAACGCCTGGCTTGGGAAACCTTTGACGTACTCTCTACATTAGCTTTTCTATATTATTCTCTACGTCAGCTTTTCTATATTATTCTCTACGTCAGCTTTTCTATATTATTCTCTACGTTAGCTTTTTTATATTATTCTCTACGTTAGCTTTTCTATATTATTCTATATGTTAGCTTTTCTTTGCTTCCTGATTTTATTCAGAATGCCTGTCGCGGGAGTTCCCGTCGTGGCTCAGTGGTTAGTGAACCTGAGTAGCATCCATGAGGACACAGGTTCGATCCCTGGCCTCACTCAGTGGGTCAAGGATCCAGCGTTGCCGTGAGCTATGGTGTAGGTCACAGATGCGGCTCGGATCCCGCGTTGCTGTGGCTGTGGCGCAGGCCGGCGGCTACAGCTGCAATTAGACCCCTAGCCTGGGAACCTCCATATGCCACGGGTCAGCCCTAAAAGACAAAAAGACAAAAAAATAAACTAAAAAAACAAAATGCCCGTCGTATAAGGCCCAAGACTGGCTCGATCCGCGGTCCAGAGCTGCGCGAGGCCTGCCTGGTGGCCGCCGCCAGCCCGCCTCCCCCCGTCCCTCGCTCGCCCTCCACGACCCGCCCCCCGGGGCGCAGGCCCGCCGCACAGCCCGGTCCCTCCCCACAGGCGCTGTTCGTCTTCTGCGGGCTGCTCACCTGCTGCTACTGCTGCTGCTGCCTGTGCTGCTGCTTCAACTGCTGCTGCGGGCGCTGCAAGCCCAAGGCCCCCGAGGGCGAGGAGACCGAGTCCTACGTGTCCCCCGAGGACCTGGAGGCGCAGCTGCGGTCCGACGAGCGGGGTGAGCGCCCGCCCTGGGCCGCCACGCGGGGCGGGGTGGGGCGGGCCCTGAACGCGTCGCCCTGTCTCGCCAAACAGGAGGGCACTGACACTGTGCGGGAGTGTCTGTGGTGGCGGCGGGACTGTTGAGGTGTGAACGCGGACGCCGGAGGTAACAGCAGGCGTGGAGGGTCGTCCCCGCCGCGGACTGTGGGGGCCGCAGGCGCCAGCAGCCGAGTAGGTGGGGCGGGGTCGAGGGCGCCGGTCACGATAGCCCCTCCCCGCCGAGCGCTTGTCCTGCGACCTCTGACCCGGCAGGGCCGCTCGTTGCCGAGCGCGCCGCAGGCCGTCGGTGTTGGGGCGGCGTGGCGCGTGGCGCGGCCTGCGCCCGACCTCACGCGGCGCCTGCACTGTGCTTGCAGAGGCCACGGACGCGCCGATCGTCGTCCAGCCGGCGTCGGCCACGGAGACCACCCAGCTCACGGCCGACTCGCACCCCAGCTACCACACCGACGGCTTCAACTGAGCTCGGAGGAGCTGTGACCGGAGGAGCAGCACCCGCCACTCAACCTTAGAATCATGAACTGTAGTCCCAGAGACGGGCTGGGGCCGCTCTGGCCGCGGGAAGGGCAGCGCCGGCCCGCCTCCTGCCCGCCCACCCGTCGTCCCGACACGAAGTGCGTAGCATGCAGCATTTAAAGCAGTCTAGCTACGGTCGTCTTCTCTTGTCCTTCTTTAGTAGCATGTGGGGTGTGGTCCGTGTCTGTCTGTGTTGTGGGCGCGCGGCAGCCAGACCGCGTTCACCTGGGGGGGCGGGGGGCAGGGGGTACCTCGGGGCTCGCGGTCAGGCCTGTGCCGTGGGCTGGCGGCCTGCGTGGCGCCTCGCGGCCAGGCGGGCCTGTGGGGTCCGCTCCCCGCCCTCTGCTCGCGACTGTGTGGCCCCAGGCATGGCCGTTGGACCCACGCGCCAGGCGGGAGCCGGGCCCACCCTCCTGGCGCAGGCACTTCCGTGGTGTTGGTGTCGAGGACGGTCTGTGCGGCCTGTTCGTCTTGTGGGCCTGGCCCGGCAGCGGGTGTCCCCGTGTGAGTGTCGCAGACGGTGTAGGAGGCTCTGCTGACCACGTTCTGGCCCGTGTCTGAGCCGAGGCCCGTCCCTGTCCCCTCGCCAGGCGTGGGAATGGTCCCGCGCTTTCCCAGGCCCCTCCCCCACCCCCCCACCCCCGCCCGCGCCCGCGCCCACGCATTGTTTTCGTCCACTTCCCTGCAGGACCACCTGGCCTTTTTGGGACCTCTCAGAATCACAGATGGCAGCGGTGGCCCAGGTTTCGGTAGTGGGGGGCTGCGAGTCCGGGCTGCTGGTGCCGAGTGGCTGCACTGCCCTCCCGAGCTTCCCAGAGCCAGCCGCCCGCCCCTTTCCTTCGCCTGGTCCCTTTGGCCGGTGTCGATGGCTCGGGCAGAGCTGGAGGCGTCGGACTCAGAGGGGGGACCGGCTGGACCAGAGGCACACTCTGGGTAGAGGGCTGGGTCCCCGGGAAGCCCTGTGCCCGCAGCTGGTTAGCCCGCAGCCAGACCACGGGAGAGAGTGCCCTGCCCAGCCTGTGCCTGGCACTGCCTAGTTTGAGCAGAACGAGCCGAGTGAATGGACGATGGGAAGGACGGGTGGTGGCTGCACACAGGGAGGTCAGGTGCACCTGCAGTCGCTGTCCCCACCACGGCCCCATGGCCTGAGCGCTCAGGGAGCCGTGCTGGGGCGGGGCGGGGCGGTCTGGAGGTACCAGGCCCTGTCATGTTTGGGCTTTTGTGCAGGAAAATGATCATGAAGGCGTTCGGTGAGCGGGGCGGTGTGCGCCGGCACTGAGTTAGAAGTAGTCTAGAATCGGGCTTCTCGAAGGGTTAAGAAATGCCTTGCTTCGCCGTCCTGGGACGGGAAGGAGGCCAGATGCGGGACAGCCTCCGGGACCGACCCCAGTCCAGCAGCATGAATCCAGGCTGAGGTGAGGCCTGGCCAGCCTTCTGCATGTTTCTGGTGATAACTAGGAAGTGAGGTGTTTTTCCCCAGAATGGCCGAGAATGAAGTTCAAAGCTTCAGGCAGGAAACCACCCCTTGCGCAGTGTCTGTGCTGTTGCTTTGTGTCCAGAAAGTGCTGAGGCCCGTCGCTGCCGGGGGCCTTTCAGTTCCAGAATCTTACTGCTCGTCTCCCAGAAACGCGACACCCCCTGGAGCCAGGGGCCTGGAAAGGAAGGCAGGTCTGGAGGTGTGTAGAGCCGCGTCTGCTGTGGGGTCTACAGACGTGAGATAAACGGCGCGCGGTGGCACCGTGATGAAGCTGACGTGACGCCTCCCGCGCCCGGGGTCCCCGGGAGCCCAGCCGAGCATGCGCTCGCTGGGCCTGGGGGCAGCAGCCCCTTCCCAGGTGTTTCCTGCCCACGCTCTCCGGCTGCCTCCTGGCTGGAGACCACGGTCCCTGGTTCCCCTCCTCCCGTGTGGCTGTCTGCTCTCTGGTGGGCACTGTCGCGTCTGGAGGGGCTCGGCCACTCCTGTGCTTGGCGGGGACAGGAGTGCTGTGGCCCTCATGCTGGGGTGGCCCAGGGCCAGGGCCCATGGTGGCCAGGGGTGGGGGACCCGAGGCCCCAGAGGCCTGAGCTGCGGCCTCAGCGGCAGGTGGGGACGGGCTGCTGCACGTGTCTGTTTCCACTTGGTGGCCGGTCCCCTGGTCTTGTGGCCTCGCCGCTTCCCGCTGCTTCGCTGTTAGCGCTCGTGCGTGAGCCTTCCCGCTTCTCTGATCAGGCGCGCTGGGACCTGCTGGGGAAAGCCTGGGCGCGGCGGGCGGCGTGTCCGGGGAGCCCCTCCGGGGCAGCCCGGCCAGCGTCCGAGGAGAGCACCGCGAGAGCCCCGCCCGGCCTGGCTTGGTGCGTGCGCCCCAGGGCAGCTCGGAGGGGCGCGACAGCGGGGCTGACCCCATCCCTCTGCTGGGGCTCTGAGCTGTGAGCCCCGTGGGCCAGGCCTCACCCATCTCGCCCCTCCTCCTGTGGAATTGGCAGAAAGCTCCTTTTTTCCTGTCCTCTCAAGCACGGTTGGCATCGTCTGTGCTGTAGGTGTGGGCAGTGTGTGTACATATGTGTATATGTAGATATCACGCGGCAGCCGTGACCGCTGCTGTCCAGCGGCGAAGCGACAAGTACAATAAAAATTAGCTCCAAACTGGCCTCTGGTTTCTTGAGGAGTCGGGGTGGGAGCCCGGCCTCGGCGGCTTGCACGGAAGGCAGCCCGCTGCTGCCGTGCGCCTGGAGTCGGCGGCCTCCCCGCTAGTCCGGGGCGGCGCGGGGCCGCCGAGGCGGCAGCTGTGGCAAGTGCTGCCTGTCCCGTCCTGGGCCCCGTCGCTCACCTGACCCAGAGGCGAGTGTCACAGCCGCGTGACGCTCAGGTGGCTGGAAACGCTCCCTCTCTTGAAACGTGAAAACCAGTTTAAGCGGTAGATACAGTCTGACAGCTGTGCTCAGAGGGCCCGTGTCCTGCCCACAGACCCACCACCCTGCAGGAGGGGGCCGGCCGGGGTTTGTCTCTGGAAAGTGGGCTGATGTGGCGGGGGAGGCAGTTTACACCGAAGCGCACGCAACGTGGTGAGAAGCTCCGTGCGGGTGCGGGGACGGCTGTGGTCCCTGGGCTGCACTAGTCCTCCTGGGGTCTGGCCTCTGTCCTGTGCCCGTGCACCCTTGGGGCCGGCCGAGTCCCTGCGGGCACGTCTCCTGTCTGAATGTTGACCCACGATAAAGATACGGTGTAAAATAAATGTTTTCACTGCAGACCGGGTGTACGTCTCCTTTACCGAGTCTTGCACGGTCCTGTCTGGGGCTCTTGCAGGAGGTGCCACTCTGGCCTGGGATTCACTGCCAGCCACGGGCACCTCTCTGCTCGCTTCCGGATGGGTCTGGAACCGACCTGAGGCTCAGGCCCGGGGACCCTGGCGGTAGGCGGGAGAGGCTGTCCTAACGCAGCAGGCGCATCGGTCTGGCTGCCCGGCCCCGCAGCTGTAGGGACCAGCTGCCTTTAGAAAAGCCAGACCCAGGCTCGGGCACCACCTACGTGCCCGCTGGTGGGGGCCTTGGTCTTAGTGAACAGCAAGGCAGAAATGTTTGGAAAGATAAAAGCGGCATAAAAACACTAAGAATAATGCACCTTGAAACCCTTTATTCAGACATGACAAATATGAAGTAGTTCAGATTTTCCATGTTAAAAAAAAGTCTTGGAGGTCCCTTTGTGGCTCAGTGGTTAACGAATCCAACTAGGAACCATGAGATCGTGGGTTCGATCCCTGGCCTTGCTCAGTGGGTTAAGGATCCAGCGTTGCTGTGAGCTGTGGTATAGGTTGCAGACGCGGCTCGGATCCCGAGTTGCTGTGGCTGTGGTGTAGGCCAGCGGCTACAGCTCCAATTAGACCCCTAAGCCTGGGAACCTTCGTATGCCACAGGTGTGGCCCTAAAAAGACAAAAGACAAAAAAAAAAAAAACAAAAGAAAGAAAAAGAAATGTCTGACAGGAGTTCCCATTGTGGCTCAGAGGTAATGAACCAGACTAGTATCCATGAGGAGGATGTGAGTTCAATCCCTGGCCTTGCTGTGAGCTGTGGCGTGGGCCTCCAGTTGCAGCTCCAGTTTGACCCCTAGTCTGGGAACTTCCACATGCCTCAAGTGTGGCCCTTGAAAAGCCAAAAAAGAAAAAAAAAAACCTCTGACATCTAGGACCCACTGGTACCTCTCTCCCAGGCTGAGGTGGACTCAAGCACTTGAGTCCGTTTCAGTTTATAGTTTTAAACCTTGTCTACCAGTCTCATAATCTTCCATAACTAACATGTACCACTGATCTCTAAAATTTTACACAGGGAGTTCCCGTCGTGACTCAGTGGTTAATGAATCCGACTAGGAACCATGAGGTTGCAGGTTTGATCCCTGGCCTCAATCAGTGAGTTAAGGATCCGGCGTTGCCGTGAGCTGTGGTGTAGGTTGCAGACGCGGCTCAGATCCCGCATGGCTGTGACTGTGGCGAAGGCCGGCAGCTGTAGCTCCGATTAGACCCCTAGCCTGGGAACCTCCACATGCCACGAATGTGGCCCTAGAAAAAGACAGACAAAAATAAAATTTTACACAAATTGGCACTAAATCCCTGTGAACATTCAGTGCAGGGCTTTTTTGAAAATCCATGGGGCTACATCTAGGTCTAGTTAATCTAATTTCCGTACAGCATCATATGAGTTAAGCACAAGTGTTGATGGTCTTGGTAACTGAAAGCACAGGTGGGTTTTATTTCCTGGCTGGTGAAGCCGCGCGGCCCTGCCCTGGACCGGGCCCCTTGCAGGGCACAGGCCTGAAGTTCTCTCTTGACTAGTGCCTCCAGGCGCTAGGAAGACCCCCTCTCACCGCCACGTTTTCCTTATTTAGTCTACCCTTATTTTCAACATCTTGACATGGGGTACTTAGAAAAACAGGATGTGACGCCAACCCTCAATGACGGACATTGAAGGTGGTGGGTCCGGGACCTCCGCCCTGCGCCCGGCCTTGGTTTAGGAGGGCCGCGGGCGTGGCTGAAGGGCAATTCTGGAAGATTCTGTACCTTCGTTCTGCGCCCCGTGCCCTTCCGCGCCCGGCCCCTGGGCCCCAGTGCGTGGGCAGGGTCCTAGGTGCCCATCCCGCCCCCTAATCCCTCGAGCAGCGCCAGCGCGGCGCTTGTGGCGGCCCCGCCGCGCAGGTGTCGGGCGGTAGGGCGTGGCCACGGGGAGGGGCGGGGCTGCCACGAGGGCGTGCGCGGCGCCGGCTCACCGCCCCCTCCCACACCTGGTGACCCGCAGGAGGTCATGCATATGAGTGCACCGACCCCGCGCGAGCGGGCGCTGCGCCGCGTCCGGCGGGGCGGCGGGGTCCTGGGCCTGACTCCGCTCGCGGTGAGCGGCCCCGGGGGCGCCGGGCTCCGACGCCGCCCAGCTCTTCACCGCGGACTTCATCGCCTGGGGGGCCTTGGCCTGGAGCGGAGCCACCGCCACCGTCTGCAGCGCTTTATTCCCGGGGTTGGAGCGGCGGCCGCAGACTGGGGCCCAGCGCTGGGGCCGGGGGTCCAAGGACTTCCTCCTGCTCGGCACAACCGCGGCAGCAGCATCTCGGTAACAGACGCGGCGCGGACGCCGGGAGCCGGGCCGCCTGGGCCCGGGAGGGTGGGCGTGCGACCCGAGGCCCGAGGTTCTGGAGGGAGGACCTGTCGCTGTGGGTCGGCCGGTTCCCAGTGCGCGCGCGCGCGGCAGTCCTCGGGGACCGGGCTCTCTCCTGCTTGAGGGAGACGCCCTCTGTTCAGCGCCTCATTCCAGTCGGGGGTCCCGCATTACCTAGGGAGCCCCCGGAGGCAGTACCCCCAGCGCAGGGCCCAGCCCTTTCCATCCCTGTCCTAGGGCCCCAACTCCGCCCTGTTCTGCTGGTCGCTGGGGTCCCCAGTTGGGCTGGGCAGGGACACTCATGCTGGGCTCTGCTGGAGCCGGAACTGAGGGCGGGCGGCGGTGGTCGTGGGGGGTCCGGGCCAGCGCCGGTCCCACCCGCAGACATGTGACCCCAGGGTGGTTCTTGGCCCCCCATTTGGAAGTTGGTTGGTGACCAGATGCACCTGGGAACACGTGCAGGGAGCTAGGCCCGCCCACTTGCCACCCCAGCGGATGTGTCGCTGCTCAAGTCGCCACTGCTCCCAGCACTGTCCTGTGGCCTTTTTCTGCCCTTCTAGGCACCTGCCCCCCCCCCCCCCCCCCCCCCCCCCCTTCCTTCATGTGTCTAAACCCATCCGCTACGCCTCCCTTCCTCCTCCTCCCCCTCCTCCCCCAAACCCTCATCTTGACCTTGCAGAGCCTGAAACTCTGGCCTCCTGCCCCCTCCTGCCTCCTCTGGACTCACCTTAGAGAAGCAGGGCTGCGTCTGGATGGGGCTTCCTGACCCCAGGGGGCCCAGCCCAGGCACCGGCCGGGGAGTCCTCCCTGAGGCCATACCAGCCTCCCAGACCCTGCAGCTGACCTGCCCTAGTACCTGTGACAGGTGCCCTGGGCCAGTCGCTGGCAAAGGGCTGCACCTCTCGAGCTGACAAACCTGAGATTGTCCCTGGACGCTCACCATTCTCAGGTTTGACAGTCCTGGAGGCACTGCCCAGGGGCAGCTGACAGCCCTCAGTGGGCATGTTTCTCTTCCAGGCCCCCAGCCGGTGTGGCAGGAGCTTCTGCGCATCTTCCTCCCCCCCCCCCCCCCCCCCCCCCCCCCCCCCCCCCCCCGCTGCTCCCAGGGCACCTCTGGGCTGCAGCCCCTCCTTCACGGCTCCCCGGCCAGGCCCTGCCCTGCCCCCCTCAGCCTCCGCTGGGCCAGAGGTGCCCAGGTGCCCAGAAGGCAACACGCAGCTACCCATCAGCTCCAGGGGCCCAGCTCAGCCAGCCCGGGACGGCCCCACCCAAGTGGTCTCCCCGAGCTGGAAGCTCTTCCAGTCTCCAGCAGCTGTGCTGAGGACAGCTCCCTGAACGGTCTTGACCTTGGCCCCCAGTCCTGTTTCTGGGCTGTGAGGCTCCCTGGGGCTGGAGGATTGCCCCCACCATGGGCCCCGCCCCCCAAGACCCCCCCTCAGACTGGAAGGTGACCCACGCCTGCCACCCCTCTGGGTCCTGCCAGGAAATGGCCCGAGAACCCCCCTGAGCTGCTGAGCTGGGACCGAGACTGCGGAGGCTGCCTCTATCTTAGGCCGCCACTGACCCCCGAGGAGGAGGAGGAGGCTGGCGGCTGAGCAGAGTGGGGGGCCCAGAGATGCGTCCTGCCTGTGGGGGGCGCTGCAGCACCGGACACATGCACACGCGTGGTGGGCTTTGATTTGTTCTCTGGGGGCTGGTCAGCCTCTAGCTGGACTTGGGAGCCCCTCCCAGGATGACCCAGCCCCTGCCGGCCCCTCATCCCCGTCTGCCCCACTTCTCTGGGAAGGTCTGGCTAGACAGCACAGCGCCTCCACGGCCTGGCAGCCCGTTGCACCACGAGCAGGGCCAGGCCCAGAGCACAGGATGAAGGAGTGAAGGAACGAACAGGGCCCAGGAGACGGGGAGTCCACTTACCAAGCTGGGAAGGGGAGGGCCCCCTGCTGACCTCGGGCCGTCGCACTCCACTGACCCTGGCGCCTGGCCACCTACCTCTTGGACGAGCTCCCGCCTTTATCTGCCGCTCTTGGGCTGGCCCCCACCCAGGGACTTCCTGTCCCCGCCCCACAACAGGCTTTTCCATGACATGGCCTTTGTGAGGTGGGGGGACCCAAGGAGAACAGGAGAGGGCGAGAGCCTAGCTGCGAGGCAGAGGGGCAGGCGAGTGGGGACCCAATAGCCCACCCGCGGAAGCCTGGGGTTGGCATTGCCCACCGCGAGCCCGCAGGCTCACGCCCTGGCCAAGGCAGCCCCCAGCCAGCAGCAGTGAAGGCAGGGCCGGACGTGGTTTCTGACCCTGAGCCGTGCGCTGTCTCAGGGCCCGCCAGTGGCCGGCGGCAGTGCCGCACTCCACAGTCGCCCCCACACCGACTTCCGGCCCCCAAGGGGAAGCTGCTGGTGGAGGCTGCTATCTCGTGAGACCCGGTTCCAGGCCAGGTGTCCACCAAGGGGGCTAGTCCACACAGGAGTGGCAAGGCCCCAGGTCTGCCCTCTCCTAAATCTGGCATTGAGCCTGGACTGCAAGGAAAGTCAACTACAAGGCCAGGAGCACCTGTCCTGAGGAGGGGAGGGGCACATCCTGGCCAGTCCCTCCCTTGGAACACCAGCCTCCGCCTCGGGGGCGGCAGCAGCCCTGCGGGCCACGGCCCAAAGGGCCCTCCCACGGCCCTCCTGGGCCCCAGCCAACCGGCCACAGCCTCACTTTCCCAGAGTTTTATTTTACAAAATGTCAGACAAGTTACCCTGGTAGGAACTTTTTTTTAATTAAAATAAGTTAAAGTCTCTCTATCCTGCGAGTGCCCGGGAGGCAGGGGCTGGGGGCGGGTGAGAAGGCTCTGCGCGCGGGGCTAGCTAGCTGCGCCCCCGTCCTCGTCGTCGCTGCCGTCGGGGGCGGCGTCAGTCCCGAAGTAGCGGTCTCCGAAGTTCCCTGGGGGAAGAAGCGGGTCCTTAGCAGGGCCTGGGGCGCCCCGGCCCTGGCGCCCGACTGGGCTGGGCCGCCTCACCGATGCCCGGGATGATGCGGAAGAGGTCGTTGACGCGCTTGTCCACCGCCGTGGTGATGATCCGCACGCGGGGGAACGCGTAGGCCACCGAGTGGACGCCCATCTCCGCCATGAGCAGCGACAGCAGGAAGATCTTGTCCTCAGGCACGTCGTGGTCCTGCGCGGCGATGGGTGAGCCGTGTCCCGCGCCCCGCGTCCCGCGCCCCGCCTCTCCCGCCCACTCACCAGGAGCACCCGCACGGCCATCATGGCTGCGGCGCCAGTGGACACAGTGCAGTCCATCAGGATCACGTGGTCATCGCTGATGTCCTTGGGGAGCCGCAGGTAGTGGAGCTGCAGTCGGCCACGGGGTCAGGACCGGCCCAAACTGGAGGCTGCACCTGGGGTTCCCCCGGCCCGACCCAGGACACCCCTTCCCTCCGCGCCTTGGGGTGGGAACGGCAGGCGTGCAGGGTGGGGTCACTGCCTCGCAGTGGCTGACCTGGAGGGAGGGCCCCAGGGAGGCCCCACCCCAGGATGCCCTCCCCACGACAGCCAGACCCCCCGTGGCCGGGACCCACCTCGGGCTCCCCGGTGAGCTGGTTGGTCTGGATGAGGATCGTGCCGATGCGCACGTCCTTGCACACGGCCCGCAGGGCAGGCTCCATGGTCTCGCCGGCCCGCAGGATGGACACGCCTGTGATCTACGGGGCCGAGGCTGAGCTGACCGGACCCCCGCCTCCCGGTCGCCCCAGTCCACCCCCGCGCCGGGCCCAGTACCTGCTTGCCGGCGTAGCACTTGCCGGCGTAGTCCTGCCCCTGCGGGGTCTGCACCACACAGTCCTGCGCAGAGCGGGGGGGCGGGGCGTGAGCGCGAGGCCCCGCCCCTCCCTCTGCGCCCGCCCCTCCTCCCACCCCGGCCCCGCCCCTCCCCGCACCTGGAAGGGCAGGAAGGACAGCGCGTGCTCAATGAGCAGCCGCATCAGCCTCTTGGAGTAGAAGATGAACTCGTCGCGGCTGGTCTCCCGGTCCCTGCGGACCCCTGAGGGGTTAGCGCGGGGCCGCCCGCCCGCCGGCCCGCCCGCCCGCCGGCCGGCCCGAGCCCCGGAGACCCTCACCTGATGATGGTATGCATGCCGCGCACCTGCGGAGTGCTCTTGAGGACACTCAGCGTCTGGGGCAGCGGGTGGCACTGGTGCGCGGAGGCCAGCGCAGCCCTGGGGACACAAACCAATTGGAAGCTCAAGAAGGGGCGTCTTCTCCCAGACCCCACCTTCCCTACAGACGGTGGGGGGCACTGTGGTGGGAATGGCAGGTGTGCAGGGTGGGGGCGCCGCCGCCCAGTGGCTGATCTGGCTCCCACCCCAGGACCCCCTCCCCGCCACAGCCAGGCAAAGGTTAAAGGACAAGGTGGAGGGCAGAGATCATTAGGCAGGAAGCAGGGCTGCGGTGGGGCCTCCCAGCCCCTCTCGCAGGGCCCGGCGGAGGGCGGGGAGGCCCTCACGGTGCAGGTGAGTCTTAGCAGCGCCTCCCTGCGGCCCCACATGATGGGTAGCTGGCTCCCCCCCTAAGGACAGCTCTCCCCCGGGAAAGAACTGAGCTCCGGGGCCAGGCTCCACTCGACTCCCCCACCCCCACCCGGGAGATGCTTCGGGGCCCGGCCACCCCAGACGGAGCGGGAGGCGCGGGGGCGGGGAGAGGCAGGGCCGCGGGGGCCACGGGCACACAGCAGCACAACCAGAGCACTCTGTCCTCACACATCCCAGCGCAGCTTCCTCTGCTCGCGGGGTGAAGAGGTGAAGAGTGTGTTCAGGGAGGGAACGGGGCAGGAAACCCAAAGGTTGACAAGGAGGAGGAAGAGAAGAAAGAGAAGAGACCGTATTTAGCAGGGAGCACAGCGGCCCCCGCCACCAGCTGGCCGAGGGAGGGGGGAGCAGGCGGCAGGTGGCAGGGGGGCCCTCCAGCCTTTGCCCTCGGCCGCCCGCAGCCCCGCTCCCGGGGGGAGGCAGAGGCGGGCAGCGCTGACCAGAGGTGGCCAAGCCTAGCTGGCTGCGCTGTTTTCGGAACCCTGGAAACTTTTTCTCTAAGCAAAGGCTTCCAAAGGAGCTGAGGTGACCAAACCCACAGGTGCCCTGGTCTGGGCGAGGGCCAAGCGGAGACTCATGCAGGCTGGGAAGCTGGAGGCGCCCCGGAGGCATTTCCAACACCACCTCAGTGGCCGGCTCCACAGAAAGCGCTCGTGCTGACAACTGTGTGGGGACAGGTGCTCCGCCCACCTCAGCGCAGGAAGGAGACGCAGCCCCAGGCCTCCCAGGCTTCCTGGAGCTGCTCCTGTCTACGCCGCGGCTGCGGCAGGCAGGGGCCCAGGGCCGGGGGTGGGGGGTGCCGCCTGGCCCTGGGCTCAGGCCCTCTGGCTGCTGGTGGACATGCCTGTGGCCACTGCCCTGCGGCCCCGAAGTGCTAGCTCAGGACAGCCGTGCCCTCGCGTCGAACCCCACACAACGGGCCCCGCGTTGGGGAAGAGCCTCCAGAGAGGTGCGGCCAGCCTCGGGTCAGAGTGCTGGGCCTCGCGCCAGCCGCTTAACCTCTCTGGGCCTTAACTCCCTTGACTGCTGGCAGAGGTGGGCACCATACCGTTCCCCCCGTGCCTGGGGCAGGGCCACTGCAGGGCTGGGCACAGTGGGAGGGGACCTTGCTGCCTGCCTGGAGGGGCCGGCCCAGACTCAGAGCTCCCCGTGGACGTTGGAAACGCCTCTGTCTGCGCAGATGGGCGGGAGGGCTTACCTGACGCTCAGCTCCCGCTGCGGCAGCAACACGGGGAGACACAAGGGAACGGGGTGAGGCGTCAGTGGCGGCAGCACTGCTCACCTCGCAATCACTGGGCAGCGCGGCCCGTCGCCACCAGGTGCCTCAGCCCGCCAGGCCACCCTGCCCAGGACGGGACATGCCAGTAGCCCCGGGGAGGGGGAGTCCTAGGGGGCTGCCTGCAGGGGAGGGGCCGGTGCTCGCTCCGGGCCGGGCCGTCAGAGCCAGGACCCGGGGCCCTGGTCCACAGACCTTGGGCCCTGAATACCCCTCATAAGACCTGCCCAGAGTGGCAGGCAGTGCCCTTGGCCAGCCCAGCCCATGTGCCCTCCTGGGACGCTCAGGATGCGGCAATGCAGGCCCCCCAGAAGGGCTGGGGGACAGGGTGCACTCCTGTGCCAGGCCCAGCCCAGGCCGGGAGCCTCGGAGACACCTCTGTGCCCTGCGCTTCCTCAGGGAACCGGCCTGCCGCTGGCCAGCGTACAGCAGGGACGAGGCAGGGACGAACCCCCACCCGCCAGCGGGCTCACCTCCTCCAGCTGGCTGTGGACGTGCTGCACAATCAGGTCGATGGCCACAGTGTTTCCGCTGCCTGGTGGGGGGCGGGGGCGGTGAGACGCAGCCCCCCCCCCACCGGCCGCGCGCCCCCGCGCTCACCGCCCCTCCCCCGGCCCGGCCGCGTGCTCACCGCGGGGCACCACGATGTCCGCCACGCGCATGGTGGGCTGGATGTACTGGTCGAAGGCGGGCTTCACGAACTTGTTGTACTGCTTGATGACTCCTTCGATGTCCCGGCCCCGCTCGCTGATGTCGCGGCGCAGCCGCCGCACGAGGCGGACGTCGGAGTCCGTGTCCACAAAGATCTTCATGTCCAGGAGCTGGAGGGCAGAGCGCGGCGCTGGGGGCCCGGCCCAGCAGGCCGGGTGGCTGGCTGCGCGGATGTGCGGCAGCGGCGGCGGGGGCAGCAGGGCTCCCCGGGCCCCAGCACACGCTCCCGAGCCGCACAAAGAACCAGGAAGAGAGCGGCTGCTGCTGCGCACGCGGCGTCGGCAGCGGCGGCAGAGGGCGCCTCCATGGCGTGGCCGGGCCGGGAGCGTCACGCCTGGAGCAGCTGCCCAGAGCCTCCCCGGGCACAGGTTGCCCTTCAGCGGGCGCAAACGTGGGAGGCGGGCTCCCTCCCCGGCAGCACAGGCACAGCTGAACCCACTCCCATCAGCATCAGTCCGACCTCTGCGAGCAGGTGGGCCCCGGAAAATGGCAGCCAAGACCCTGACCCACCGGGGAGAGTGGGACTCAGGAGGAAGGGGACTGGGCTTGGGATGGCGGCGGAGGCCAGTGCACGCGAGTCCCGCAGGGGACCGGCGAACCCAGACCCCGTCCTCACCTCCAGCAGCGTCTTGTCAGCAAAGGCCATGATGCCCTCGAAGATGATGACGTTGGCACCGTAAAGCGTTTTCTGCAAAGGAACCGTGTGTGTAGAGGTGGCCCCACAGCCCCTGGGTCAGCCCTGGCAGCCAGCCCGTGCGCCCGCCTGCGGGGCCTACCCAGTCCTTCTTCCGACTGTGGGTGGTGAAGTCATAGATGGGCACCTTGACACTCTTGCCCTGCTTCAGCTTCTTGAGGGTGGAGATGATAAGGTCAAAGTCAAAGGCATCTGGGTGGTCGAAGTTGAAATTGTTGTGGGCGGCCTGCTCCTGCTGCTGCCGGGTGAGCACCTGCAGGGGGAGGTGGGTAAGAGCTCTGGGGGGGGAGGGGCACACCTGCGGGGGAGGGGGCGCGCCTGCGGGGGGAGGAGGGGGAGCTGTAGCCTCTGGCCCCAGGCTGGGGCAGGAGGCGTGGGCCTCCAGGACCCCACCTTGTAGAAGGAATCCATGGACAGCAAGACCACCCAGGGCACATCCAGGGCCTCGATGATCATTCTGGCCACAGTGGTCTTCCCAGAGGCACTGCCACCTCCCAGACCTGTGGAAGGGGCAGAGACCCTGAGGGGGGCCCAGGGCCTCTGGCCCCCCTGTGACCCCACATTGGGCACAGCCTCCTCACAGAGAGGTCCCAGCAGTGCCCACCGCCCACCACGCTGTCTCTGCCCCAGGCTGACATCTGACCGAGAGGCCCCAGGCAGCGCAGATCACGGATACCCCAGCTCAGGCATCCAGGCTGGGTCCTGTCCCTTCAGGGTCCGGGCAGCCCCCGCCCTCCCCCATGGCGGCTGCGCTCACCAATGGCGAAGGCCTCCTTGGACTGGGTGCCGTGCTCGTTGTACCAGGGCGGCCGCCCTGCTGTGTAGATGGTACGCTTGCTGGTGCGCAGCAGGGGCGGCTCAGACTTGCACTGGCTGGTGGTGCGCTTCCGAGACGAGCGCCCGGCACCCACAGGTGGTAGGAGCCTGTCCAAGGACTCTGCATTGCTGCTGCAGAGGGGGGACACGCTCACCTGGGCCCAGGGCCTCTGGCCCCCCTGTGACCCCACATTGGGCACCCGGGCACAACTCAGCTGCGGGGCACAGGAAAGCCGGCGGAGCCCATCCACAGGGCTTGTGGCCTTGGACTGTCACTGCCTCCAAATCCAGAGACAGCAAGTGATGACGGGGATCACAAGAGGGGCGCTGTCGTGGGCCGAGTCCTCCTCCCATGTGGGCTGAGCAGGGCCCCCGTCCCCCCAGGAGGCAGAAGTGGGCACGCCAAGGACCCCGTCCGGGACTCTGTCCCCTCCCAGGACGGCAGACCCTGCCACTGTGCAGAGCACGCAGGGGAAGGGCTCCTGCAGAGACAGGCTGCGGACAGAGGGCTGGACGGCGGTACAAACAGATGGGGGAGGCCCAGGAGCACCGCCAGCTCCAGGGCGGAGGGCAGAGGGCGGGGGTCCCCAAATAGAAAACAGCCTGGGAAGGACGGGCACTACCGCGCCTGCTCACGACACGTCGCTCACCCATGCTGAGCTGTGCTGACTTCTCTTTCCCTTTAGACCCCAAAGGTCAGACCTGACTACTGGCCCGAGGCCTCCGTGATGCCTCACACCTGGTGGGCGTGTCGCCAGCGTCCTGCTCGGGCTGTGTCGAGAGGCTCGGCCCAGACAGCGCAGGTGTGAAGATGGCCCCAGAACAGGACGAGCTTGGGCACAAGGCAGTTCTAGCCACTGCCTAAAAGAGAGGCAGGCCTGGCCACCACAGTCGCCGATGGACGGGAAGAAAGATCAGGAACTGGGGGTGCCCCAGACAGCCCTGCAGGACGTGTGTCCACCCACCGTGGGAACCCCGACATGGGTGCAGCTCGGGACCCCAGCAAGGGACCTGGGGGGGGGCTGCACGCCGGCAGCATCCCCTGAGCACTGTTGGGAGGAAAGGCAGAAGCCACAGGCCACACCCTTTACACGAGCCCCCACGAGGCCCAGAGGCAACAGGGTCCAGAAGCGGCAGGACGCAGACATGCCAGGATGGCCTCCGCCGCAGGCAAGATCCAGAACCAGGGCTCCCGCCAGGTGTGGATATTTTCCAAGTACGTGCCCTTCGTTATCAAAAACCCAGCCTCGCAGGGCTTGTCCCTGCAGCCCACAGTCGGGGCCGGCTGCGGGGGGCAGGGGCCAGCTGGCCCCGGAACTGCCTGCTCTGGAGGGCCTAGTGTCCAGCTTGGGGACGCTGGCGCATCCAGCGTGGGGCGCTCCCAGAGCACTCAGCGTTGCCAAGGGGACGGTGTCTGTTTGCACCCGTGTGGTGGCGGGGGAGGGATTAGCTCAGGCCTCACACGGGACCAGTCGCAGCAGCAGCTCTCAGGGCACAGAGGGCGATGCCTGCGTGAGTGTGAGCAGCGAGAAAGCCGGCCATCAGGTGTGACGGGAGGTGCGGGGACCGGCACCGGGCCGCGTGGGGAGACAGCGAGCTCTGGGAGTAGCTGGCCTGCACTCAGAGCCACCTCTGTGACGCTAGAGGAGCAGTCACTCATTGTGGAGCTGAGAGCAAACACAGTGGGACACAAGATGCCAGGGCAGCAATGAGGCGCCACCCCAGGGGTGCCACCCGACCTCAGCCCAGCAGGACAGACGGAGCCCGAAACGGGCACAGCGCCCACTGCTCCCTGGATGCAGTCCCCCCCCCCCACCGTGAGCACACGGCCCCAGGGCTCGCACGCGGGGGCCTTCCCAAGCGACCCACAGGCCCTGGAAGTGACCGACGGCCTGGCGCTGGAGGCGGGGAGGGTGGCCCCGGTGGGCCGAGTAAACCAACCAGGCTGGCCGCCACCTGTGTTCCTACTCAGGGAGCAATGCCAACACAGAAGACTGCTGCGCACGCTCACGGCAGCGGGACCCTTGCGGACTGTCGAGGGAAGGGAAGGGTGCTCTGGGGCTGCCGGCGCTGCTCCAGGCCCTGCTTTTCACCCAGGCTGGTGGCCAGGCTTCTCCGGGTAGAGCCTTCACCCGTAACTGTTCCTTGTCCTACTGAAGGAATGACCGCCACAGACGGCTTCCTGGGGCAGACACCTTCCGAGGGAGTGGCCACGCGACAAGAAGAGTTGCAAGTAAGCCAGGGACAACCCGCCAGAAACCCGCCCCCCGGGGCTGTGACAGGCCGGTCTCAGCCAGGTCTGCAGCCGAGCCCAGCTCTGCCGCCTCTCCGGAGGCCAGGCATACGCACCCTCCGAACAAGCCTTGCCCCGTCTCGCAACGGGACAAACCTCGAGACAGAAAGTCGGACAAGACCCCGCCTCCCTGCTCTGCTGGCCACGGCGGCAGAAGGTCATTTCCCCCAGAGGATTACAAGCCCCAGCAGACACAGGTCGGCGGGTCACTGTGCCTGTGGGCAGCAGAACTGCCCGGCCCATGTCCCAGTGTCCCCCAGACACAGTGAAGACGGTAATTCTCGCCAGAAGCCGGCGGGCCGGCCACTCACCTGCCTTCTGCTCCAAGAGTCCAGCAGCCCGAGACCCTGATGCCAGGGTAAGCTGGGGGGCTGCTCATGGCTGGGACACGGGGGAAACTGGGACGGCAGGGCGATCCCAGGTGTGGGCAGGGGCATCACCACAGCGACTCTGAGACGCACAGCAGCCCCCCAGGACCGCAAGGGGGCCGCCCAAACCGCCCCTCCAGGAGTGGGCGGCACAGCAGCCAAGGAGCCGGAGTGGGGTCCGAACCCTGGCCGCTAGGGCTGCCCGCTGGGAGGCAGGGGGCCCAGAGCTGAAAGACCCGGGGCCTTTGTGGACGCGACAGAGCTTAGCGCCAGCCCCGAGGCCACGGGCATAAGAGGATCACCCAGCTGGGCTGCACGCTGGCCTGGTATTAATAGCACTGACTCCACAGAGGAGCGCAGCCAGGCAGACTTGGGCCAGCGGCGGGTGTGAACCGCCCCTCGGTGCGCCGCCGGCTCGGGGCTGGCTGAGAACCACTGTGTGCAGCTCCCCCCGCCCCCAAACACCCTAGAGAAAGCTTCAGACCCCTGGCCTGCCGGGGCTGCAGGGCCCACCCCCCAGACCCAACTCTAGCGCGACGGGGAAATCTGAGTGTCTCTAGGCCAGGCCGGGCCGCAGGACTAAGTCGGGCGCCCGCCCCTACCCCCAGGTGCCTCCTAGAGGCATAAACAACCTGAAACTCTACCCTGCGGAGGCCTCCGCTGAGAATAACTGTGCGCCCCGCCCCTCCGCCCGGCTCCCAGGCAGCAGGCACACAACCGCGCCCCAGCCCGGCGGCAGGAGGCGGGGCAGGCCCTCGGGCGGGCGTGGCTTGGCTCACGGCGCGCGCCCTAGCGTCCTGCCCAGGTCTAGCGCGGCGTCCGCATCCGCCAGCTCCCTCCTCAGCTGCCGACGTGGAAAGGGCCCGCAGGGGCCCAGAGGAAAGAATTCCACCTGAGGCTCCCACGCCGGAGGGGGGCCCACCCTGGAACCCAGGGGAGGCTGCCCAGGTAACAGGCACCCACAGGAGCTGCCCCCGCCTGGCCCTGGCCCCGGCCCTGGGCAGGGGTCCGCCAGCCTTAGGGAGACACGGCTGTCCAGGGTGGGGCTGCAGAACGGGGCCCCGACACCTGTCCTGCTCTAGAAAGCCTGCCTGGTGACTGAGTAAAATGAGGCCATAGGAGGGAGGAGCTAGCCCGCTGGGGCCTGGCCCGGGGGTCCCAGACTGGGTCAGGGAGAGACCTCAGGGCAGACAGAGGGCTCTGGGGCGGGAGGCCGCAGCCCCAGAGGGTGGAAGCAGGCTCCAGGGCTTTGCACCGACAGCACCCGACCCCACCCTGAGGAAATCCCACTGCAGGATCCCTGCTTCCCGCTGCTCTGAGCAAATGCAACCAGCCTCCTCCACTCCCACAGCGGCAGCCCTCATCCCACCAGGACCACACGTTGCGGCCATCCAGTGCAAAGGGAGTCCAAGGTCCAGTCCTCACGGGAGACCTTCTAGAAGGGCACGCAGACAAGAAATCAGAGCCAAGTGGATTGATCACCCAGTGCGGCCTTGACGATGTGGGAGAAGATGGGGCCGTGGCTGGGGAGAGCCGTGGCTCTGAGAGACCTGCACACACACCTGGACACTGGCTGGATCCAGCTCCGGGACCTGCAGGGGGCGTGTTCACGGACTGGGGGGGGCATGTGTTTGAAGAATATCACACAGAGGGCAGGCAACACGGAGTGAGAGGCCCCACAGGAGGTCCAGAGGCAGCTTCAGGGCAGACCCGGTGGTGCTCTGAGAGGTGCTGTGTTCTCTGCTTACAGCCCACGCATCCTGGCTCCCCGCCTCTGTCCACTGGGGACCCCGCTCCGAGGAGGGGAAGCCCACTGCCTCCCCAGCACCATGATCTGTGTCTCTGCACCAATCTGTGTCTGCAGGGAGAGGCTATCTGGCCTCGGGCTAAATCAGGCTCTCCCGGAGGGGCAGGATCAAAACTCAGGCCCTTCCTCTTCCACCCTATCACCCTGCCCGGCCACGAGCCACTGCTCACTGGGAGGGTGTGTCTACAGGGACACCACAAGCTCCTCTGGGCTCAGGGAGCCCCGCCCCGCCAGCAGCTTGCCCCCTGCCTGTGCAGCGGCTCTGCTGGCAGCACCCACAGTGCCCTGGAGTCCAGACCGCAGCACGTCCCAGCACCAGGCACCTTGCTGGAAAGGTTTTCCTTTGGTTCCAGCCTGTGGCCACTGCTGGCCCTGGCCCTCAGGACGGTCCCGACCCGGAAGTGAGGGGCCAGCCCTCCCCTGAGCCCAGATCCACCATCGCCCCGGGGCCTGGCCCTGGAAGCTGCAAGCGAGAACCACCTCCCAAGCCAGGTGACAGGCGCACCCCTTGTAAGGCCCCCAGAGCCTGAGGATCCCTGGGAACGCTGTTCCGTCCTGCTCAGCATTTCAACCTCCGGCCTCCGGTGAGGCATGGCCGAGTCCGTGCCGGGCCGGAACAAAGCGAGGACCTGGGAGCGCCGGGTAAGCGCGCAGCCCAGCCCAGGTGCTCGCCGGCCCGTTGCCCTGTCCACTGGGGACAAACCAAGGACCCACGCAGGGCCTGCCCGTGGGCCCCTTCCTGCGGCCGTCCTCGCGGGCCCGCCCCAGCCAGGCCCCGGAGACCCTCCGCTGGTCCAGACCTGGCTCCCGGGGCCGCCCCTCCCACGGCACGCGAGGGGCGCGCCGCGCCTACCGGTCCTCGCACGTGGTCTCGCTCTTCCCCTCTGGCCGCTCCGGCCCGTCTTCAGTCACGGGGTGCGGCGGGGCTGGGCCGGGGGCGTCGGCCGAGGCTGCGGGCGCAGCCATGAGCTCCGAGCCCTCTCCGCGTGCGGGGCGGGGCGGGGCACGGGGCCGGCCGCGCAGGCTGCCGGGAGCTGTAGTTCGGGCCCCGCGCCGCGCGCCCGCCAGCGCGACCCGCGGACTACAAATCCCACGAGGCCGCGCGCTTCCCACGGACCGCAAGCTCCTTGAGGCTGCGCGGCCGGCGGCCGGGGAAGACTCCCCCCAACCCGCGCTTTTCCACAAACTCAGCCGCACAAAACCCCTGGAAAAAAATTAATAAACATTTATTTGATACAGTCATTTTTAATACATACAGTTGATGACCCGCCCCCGCGCCACTCGGGGTCGGAGAGCGGGGACGAGGACCGGGGACAGATGGTCACAGGCGGGCAGGGCCCGAGCTCACCGTCAAAACATCTTGCAAATAAACACTTTGTAGATAGAATATATATGTATATATATGGTTACACGTGATAGCTGGAACCGCTCTTCGAAATGCACTTATTACGGAGAACTGGCATTAAAAAACCCAAACCAAGAAACCCAAAGTACAGGATGTGTGGCTGCCAGGCAGGAGGTGTTGGTTGCACCAGAACCCCAGGCCTGCAGGCCAGCTGCCTGGGCCCATAGGGGACACACGGGGACAGCCCTCCCCTCTGCAGTCAGGGCGCACCCATTCTTTCCCTTCCAAACCAAAGGGACAGGAGAGGGGCTACAGTTGGGGGACCACCGGTCACACCAGGGGACACTCGTCCGCACTTGCATGAGCAAAAAAGTGCACCTATTGTTGTGTGAGGGGTCAGTCCCTTGAGTTAGCCGTTTCCTGTTCTCAGGGCGGGGCGGGGTGGGGGTGGGCCAGAGGTAGATCTTCAGAAAGGGACCTGGCATTGTGCCCTGGGCTTGGGTCAAGGCAGGGTCCATGCCCCCTGCACTGGGGTAGGGGCTGCCTGCCACTCTGGTCCCTCTCACTGAAGGTTTCAGTCAAGGCCAGGAGGCTACCCGGCTGCACTCCCACCAGAGTGGGAAGTGGGCAGATGCTGCTGAGCTGCCCAGGGCTCTGGCACCATGGGAGGAGGGCTCTGTAACCAGCCTGCCACTGCCATCCACCAGCCAGAGTGTGGGAAGCAGGGAGGAAAGGGGGAAGAAAGGGGTCTGGCCCAGCAGCCACTTCTGGCAGCAGCCCCCACGCCCACCTTAAAGACCAAGAAGGGGGTTAAAGTGCTAAACATCAAGTTACCCAGGACCCCACCTCTTCCCACACATCCAGCAGGGTTCCCACGCCAGGGACCACGCCTGGACTTCGGGGTGACAATGAAACTCACCCCGCTGCCAAAACCAGCCCCCACTCCCCAAGGGCCAAGTACCTGAGAGGCCAGGGCAAGTGGCCATCCCCAGCAGAGGCGTGGAGGTCCAACCTCCTCCAGCCACTGGTGACAAGGACAAGGTGCATGTGGGCCCCTCCCCCTCCGCAGCTGCCCCTGCAGTGGCTGCCCGCCCCACCCCTACCTCCACGGCTGTACCTCAGTGACACGGGGAGCACAGGAAAGAAAGCCCCGGCCCCAAGCCCATGCTGTTTGGCTCTGCCTTTGGTGCTGGATCACCTCCGTCTGCCCATATGCCTCCACCCTCCGGTCAGATCAAGTGGGGAGAGCCCAGCCTCCACAATCCTTCCCTAGGACGTCAGGCCAGAACTGCCCTGGGTCGAACACTCTGGCCGAAGGAAGGAGCCGAGACAGGCAGCACGGCACCTCGGCCCCAAGCCCTCCTGCAGCGGCTCCCAGCGCGGGGTGAGGCAAGTCGGGCCCAGACCGGAGCCGGCCCACCCGCACCCCCGCCCCTCCAGGGCCGGCTGAGGACAGGAGCCGGGGCAGAGGCGCCCAGGCAGCGCGGCCTCCCTGAGCAGGGGATGGACCCAGCCCAGCCCCCAGATCCACTGTCGGTCGGCACCAGGAAGCCCTTAGCACCAAATGTCAGATTGTTGTGAGTTGTACAAAAAACAGAATAAAAAAAAAGGTTGTTACTTGTCACAGCAACAGGACCGGCATCCACTACGCCCAGGAGATACACGCACACAGGCAAATATCAAAATTCACATCATTCGGGATCGGCAAGGCCGAGCCCTCAGCCCACCCCCCCCCCAGCGGAAAGCAGCCTTCGGCCACCCCAGCAGCTCTGGGCACCCTCTGTGTCCCTGCAACGCCAGAGCTGGAAGGTGGGGTCCAGGCAGGAGGCCAGAAGCCCCGTGGCTACCTCCTCAGGGTGGCCCGGACTCTCCCTGCCCCAACGTACAGACCTCAGGGCACCAGCGGGAGCCAAGAGGGAGCCCTGGAACTGCCGCCAACCTGCCGTGAGCTTGAGGCAGCTCCGCCCCAGCGTCTGCACCTCACGCCGAAGAGCCACACGGCCAGAAACGGAGAGGCAGGTGGGAGAGCCTGGCCAGGGCCAGCGCAGACCAGCCGAGGCTGCTTCCCCCGGGAATCACTACTCAGACCCGGATCCCAGGTCCCTGCTCCACGTGCCTGTGGGCCCCAGGTGACCCCAGAACCCAGCCTGGCCCAACCCTCACCCATCGGGCAGCCAGCAAAGCCGGGGGCCGCGGCCGGAGCTCACTTTGCGTGGTCCCGCAGCCCTGCCCCCGCAGCCCCGCAGTGGGAAGAGCAGAGCCTCTGCCGCGGCCGGGGGAGCACTACCAGGCGTGGCAGAGCAGGGCCCCACGATGGCTGCGGGGGCAGAGAGGGCTGGCATGGGGCCCGAGCACAGCGGGGGTGGCACAGCGGGGGTGGCACAGCGGGGGTGGCACAGCGGGGGTGGGTGGGGCTGGAGAGGTAGAGAGAAGTGCAGGAACCGGAAGATGGCTGGGGTGGGCGTGGGGCGAGCTGTCAGGTCAGCACGGCAGCCATCAGACTCGGGGTCTGTCCTGGGAGGTAGCTGGGGGCACTGGGGCTCCAGTGTCGGGTCAAGAAGTGAGGCTGCTCAGGTCCCTCACCAGCCCAGAACCACAGGTCACCAGGGGCCCCCGAGCCTCGGGCCTGAGGAAGCAGAGAGAGCACGGAGCTTGCCAGCCAAGGGCCAGAAGGCCATCGGCCGGCTCCATGTGGCCCAGGCACTGAAGCCCAGCCTGCAGCCCTGCCTCCTGCCCAGCCAGGCCCCAGACTCGGCGGCCCAGGAAGGCCCCTCTGGACTATTGCACTTCCGCAGCGGCCCCGGCCCCCTGGCCAGGAGCCCCAGCACAGGGTGTCCTCGACAGCCCGTGTCGGGGTAGGGCCACCTTCAGGGAGGGGAGGGGACCGGCTGCCCCTGCAGGACGAAGACCAGGCAGGGGTGGGGTGGAGACCTGGAGGACAGGAGGCGCCGGAGCCCCACCCGGGCAGGGGACGGGCCCCACCCACCTGCCAGGCTCCATGCTCACTTCTCAGGCGCCTTGCCGGCTCCCACCTTCCGGCCTGTGGAGCCCCGGGCCCCCTTGTCTCTGCCTCCCGGAGGCCAGTCGTCCCGGCGGGGGGGCGTCCTGGGGGCTGACTCCTCGGGGGCTCGATCCTTGGGCTTTCGGCCCCGCTTCTTCCCACCAGCCAGACTCTTTCGCTCCTTCCTGGGCACCGGGGAGTCCTGGCCCTTGTGTCTGGCGGGCGGGTCTGCCGAAGTGCGGAACCAGTTCTGGGAGAGAAAAGCAGCGACGATGGAGATGCCAGGGTGGAACCCGGGGGACCCAGGGGCCAAGGGGACACAAGTTCCCCAGGGAGGTGGAAGCCACTCTGAGGAGAGACGGGGAGGCTTCTCCACAGCAGCCACTTCCTCAAGGGAAGGCCACATGAGCTGTCACCCCGACACCCCCGCCCTGCCCAGCCCCCTCCACCACGGGCACCTGGACCCCGGCCCCACCTCCGCGTGAGTCTTGAGGATGTGGTACTTGACGCCACTCTCAGAGCTGAACTCCTTAGGACACAGCAGGCAGCAGTACTTCCCCACCAGGTGGTCCCCCTGCAGGCACAGGACAGACCCAGCAGAAGCTGGCTACCATCCCTGGCCGCTGGAGATTCAGAAGTACCTAGATGCAGCCAGGAGCCCCCACCACCCTGCCCCGAGGCTGTGTGGCTACAGGGTCAGGGGCAACTGCAGCTTATCTGGGTGGATGCCCAATAGCTGGACTTCAGGCACCCAGCCTCCACTACAGGGGAGGG